>CABFVX010009433.1:0-18456 GCA_902151425.1 Timema shepardi
TCTGTATTCTGATATACTACAGAATCATACCCCCACCACCGCGGGAACAATACCCCCGCACCTCCGCGCGTCTACAAGCTATTACCTTTTCCATCAACCCACCCCTTTGCGCCCTGAAACTCCGTGTTCTTCTCTACTCATTTGTCCTACTAAAATTATATTAATATTATTACTATGATTACAATTACATTTTAACTTATAATAATTCATGCTTTATAAAGTTTTATATTCTAGTATCAATGATCAAGGGATTTGGGGCATTAGACTCACAATGTACAGCATTTCTGGTGATGAGGATGTAAATGTTTTCAACCGGGTGGACTGGGTTTGGTTTTTCACATTTTTTTTATAATTATGGTTTTTAAATCTTCACTTCCCGCTAATGAGGATTCACTTCCTCTACAAACTACCCTCCTCATCAGTTAAATTAAGCCCAACCATGTTTACTCGCTGACTTTAGCCAGAATTCTAATGTTCTATCAATATATATTTGACTGTCTTTAAATAAAATAGCGTCACGTTCACTGATAGGGGAATACAAAGTATCAATGTAAATATTTATGTTGTGTATAACCCGAATGGTTAGTAAGACACGGCGCTAAGTATTATTAATAGTTACACAATCTGTCAGTATTAATAGCTACAAATTAAGCTTATGAATTTATAAATGGAGATATAGTAGATTTAATAACTTTTCCAATATATATTTCCTAAGACAATCTTAGTAAAGGATGTAGGTCCTAGCTACTTGCAGAACGTATCTTTAACAATCCATCGAAGCGCATATCCTGTCAAAATGGGTGCTGTTGAATATCATATTATTAGCTGGACCTACATAAAACACTACTTGTTTATAGGTACCACTAACTGGTTATTGACCTCCCTCCATTTCCTCTATTGTATTATTCTGGCTGCACATTACGGAGAAATTGTCATCTCGCTTTCAAATTGTTCTTTTTTCTATTGAGAATTCTTCCCAGCACATCGCAGATATGAAACTAACGCTATCACTATCACTCTATAGTGTTGGGAAAAAAAAAGTCACATCTTTGTGATCATTTCTCTTTCTCATTTTTGAACCTTGCCTCTCTAGTGCTCTTAAGGTGAGCGTCCACTGGCCCGCATCACACGAATCATATTTATTTAGTGTACAGTCTGTGTCCACTGAATTCGGAGCATACGTATTTCCAAACAATAATCATCACTGTCCTAGTATCTATAATGATATCACCGGCACGGGTAGTCGTCAAGATAAAGATAAAATATTTTAAAAATAACAGCTGGTGTCTTTGTAACTAATATAATTTGACTCTAAAGAATTATTTTTATGATCAAGAAATTGTTCTTTATTTTATTTTAATATATTTTCTTTGTTTTTAAACTTATCACAGTTATTTTGAAAATAAAGTTCTAGAATTGATTTGTGAGTACTAACTAGTGATGTGAGGGGGAAATAATAACTGACTCACACGCGGTAGTTCGCGAACTGTTGGAGGATTAAACTTCAAGATATAGGTTGGCCACGAAAGATGAATTTCGCGAGTGACTGAGCCACAAGAAGAAGTTTGGGTACGAATGAACCACAAGAATTAGTTCGTGGACGACTGAACGACGAGAAGTAAGTAGGTTGTGAATGACTGAACCAAATGAAGTAGCTAGTTCACGTACGACTAAACTACAAGATGTAGTTCACAAATGACTGATCCCCACAAGAAGTAGTTCACGGACGACTGAACGAAGAGAAGTAGTTTGTGAACGAATGAACCATAGTAAGTAGTTCGCGAACGACTGAACCATATGAAGTAATTCTCGAACTATTGAACTATATAAATGAACTGCTAATTTTAGTGAACTAAATCACTTTGAACTGTTCCCAACGATTACCTCTACTGCCCATCTCTATGCTAAAGAGAGAGAATAATGATGAGAATGCTGAATGCTAATGGTGGAGATGTCTGGGAGTGCGTCAAATGGTCCACAACGCACGCATCAGATCTGTATCGCGGAATCCCCTCGGAATTGCTGATGTCCGACGCGTATAATGCGGAACAGTGGACGCGTACCTTCATACAGCGTTGATCCTCGTTTCTCTCGTGTGCACGCAATCCAAGACCATCTCTACCAGATCTTCATGTTTGTATCCCGATCAAGACAACATTCAGCAACAGATTACCGTTATAACCTTACGTTCAAACCCAGTCTCTGTTTTCGTGTAGCTAAAACTGGTCCTTCAAAACTACACTCATTTTTAATTTAATTTCCAATTTGTTAATCAAATCGCCCAAACAGGTGCATAACATTACTTACTGGAAATCGCAGATTTATAATAAAGTTAGTTACCTCTGAAATAGGTTTCTTAAAATTGTTATATTCTGTACACAGAAAAAATAATAATTTAATCTCACAAAAATAGGCTATCCTCAAACCACAGAGTTATCCATTCCTCACTGGGATGTATATGGACTCTGTCTACAATTGCTGGAGGTATGATTGCATCCTACTAACAAATCAAGGTGTACCATCTGTCGCTAGAATACTCTTTACATACATTCCACTTACTTACTCTATGGCAATAGGAACTTTAAGGGTCATTACCACCTATCCCTATGTTGAGATAGTTCTATTCAGTCCACCTCATTACACCATATCTTCTTCAAGCCCATTCTAATGTTATCATTCCATCTGCGTTTAGGTTCAATGGTCTCTTCCATAGGCTTCTTTAGTCACAGGCCGTAATATCACAGCTGTAACGTGCAATAGGCTGCCTTCAAGTGGCCTCAAGCACCTCTTGACATCATGGCCCAGGGCCGTTTCTAGATCGGTACTTTCTAATTTAGCCCCAACCCCCTCACCCAGAAGGGTGGGATGATCCGGTTCAGGCCGGATACCCAGGGATGCAAGAATTAACTCCTCCCCTTCCATTCCCTCACTGGTTGGACCGGCACAGGGGGACCACGTGCCTCCCATATATCCAGGGTGTTAACCGGAGCCATTCACTTCAGCTAAGTGAAATGATCTTGTGATCTCAACTATTTCCCACGTGTAGGGGAATAAAATTACGCCCACAGCGCTTGGTAAAGTAATCTCCCACTCCTCGTGTGTACGAGTGGAGGCGCCCATGTTCCAGCCCAAGCACTACTAACTGTCCAGGTTAGAACCGGAGCTCTAAAATGTCTCACCGCACAAATGGTGAGGCCCAAGCTCAGAACTCCAAGAGCCCGGGCCCGGTGGTCCAGAATCCCAGAAGCCCGGACCCGAAGGCCTGAACCCCACCCTTTGCCAACGCCATCACTCGTTGGCATTTAAACACACTGCCCTACAGAGTCCAACCTATTTCTGGGCCGCCACCTCGAGAAAAGCTAGTGACGTGGGCTTTTGGCCCAGCCCTTTGTACTACTTATAACTAAAGTAGTCTAATGGAGACATACCAGTCCGCAGGGTCACCCCGAGCACCTGTAGGTAGCTGGCACGGGAATACTGCCGGAATAATGAAGTTTGGCAACACTGCGCTAAGGCCTGTCAACAACATAGCCACGGGCAGTATTGCTGATTCAGTTCATTTGTTTTACTGCGCGGGATGTTTGTTTCTTGTGTAATTTACTTGATTTTAAATTTTACTGGGTTCACGCTTATATTTAATTATGTTTTGGATCATATAACAAAACATAAAGTAGACAATTGTGTGGATGTGATTAGTGATATTCAATTAACAGCTGACATAATCGGTTTTGTAAATTAGTGATTATGCTTATGCTCGTTTGGAATGCAGGTTTTGCACAGATGATAACTATTTCAATGATCTTACCAGGGGAGTACTAACTAGTCCATTGAAACACTTGTTTCCTACAGGTTATACAATTTATAATTGAAAGACTTTTGTTTAACAATAAATAGATTTATTAAATAAAACATATATAACAAAATTTAAGGTCTACAATAATATTAAAGGCTATAAGTCTGAAGCTTGACGAAAACAATAAGTCTTTGAGAATGGTGATGTATTGACTGTAGCTACAAGGGCTGTGCAGGCGCCAGGCTACAGGTACACGTTTTTCTAAAAAGTCAGAACAATTAAATAGTTACTAACTGAAGGTATTGAACAAGATATACATGTAAATTTTAATCGGTTTTGCTTGATTGGGTATTCAAAATAATATCCTTTAAACATTTCGGATTATTATAAACAAAAGAAGAGCTGTTGATAACAACGGTTGATGGCTAAGAAACAGGTGTCAATAAAATAGTATTATGGCTGGTCTTATTACCTTTCGGTAATGCCTGAGCATTCAATAGTACATATTATTCTAATAGCAATTACACTAAGAGCAACACCAACAATAGGAGCCAAACAACTGGCAAGAAAAATAGGTATTATTGGCTCGGACCCCACTATGACACTAGTGCAGTTCCCTGGTTTGCTCACCGAAACTAATACCGCACGAGAAGCGTGACTACTTGACCAACCCAAAATATAGATTTCCATTGACTCAACTGTTACATGGAAAACAAGACTGACAGCCTGGTTGTAGCCATCCAGAAAGTTAAACAGATACACACGACGTACACGGTGTCATGAGAAATATTGCCTCAAAAATAGGTTAATGGAACTTGTGGAAGTTTGCAAGTCTATGACTAAGACATTACAGCTTCCTAAGAAAAAGGCTCATAATGTAAATACTGTATTATAAGTACACAGGAAAAAATAGTAGATAGGACTTGATTCACTAAGTCACTAAAATTAGGCTTATCCTTCAGACTGCAGGACACGATATTTAATGAATTAACTGAAACTCTTCCATCTTGAAGTCAAGAAAACTTTAACTGAATTAACTATCCATTTGACATAATTTTAAACTAACAAAAAAATGCTTTTACAAAAAATATATAACAAAAATAATAAATCTAGATCTACATTGTCTAGTTTTTTAAACAAAAACTAGACCCTAAGTCGTAAGGACTTAACGACGATTTCAGGATACTCAAGTACTCCAAGCAAGACGTCCTGGCCAGGGTAACAGTGGGCCTGACGGCCTAGACTCCATGGTCGTCGCTCTCCTTGGTTACGCGATGGTGCAGAAGTTCCTCCTTCAACGCTTAGTTGTAGTAGAACGGCTCTAGTGTGAACCTGCGAACAGCCTTATATATAGTTCCAAATCTGATACGAACGGAACAAAGCAAAAAGAGTGATAAACTCAGGAATATAGAAAAGAGAAATACGGATGAAAGCGGGGGGAAAGAAAGTGAATCCGTGAAAGCCGCTTGCGGAGTAAGGGGAAAACATTATTCCTTGAATTGCCGCCAGTTCTCTCTGACGCGAAGTAGATCAGTTGTTCGAACTCGATATACACTCCTTTTCTTAGTGAGGTGATATAATGAAAGCACGTGTGGCTACCATCTTTGTATAATTTTCGTTTCAAATATGTGGTAACCAAATCCAAGGACATCGTGACATTGTGAGTAGATACTAAAGCATCTTCTATTTAAATATATCTGGTTTGATTATATTATTTAGGATCTGTTATTATTTTTATGAGAATTTGTAATATAGATGTACATTACTATATTTTCTTTTAGACAGCATGGTAAGCGTATGTAAATTTATCGGACATCATCCAATGGTATAGGGCATGCGTTAACGTATTTTATTCATAAATATGATAATGTTAATCCTCTTCTTTGATATCTGCTACAGTATTTATCAAAAGAAAATATTTTTGAACAACCACGTGCTTCAATTTAGGGAGATACGTAATTTTATTTGACTGCATTAAGTCCGAAAAGATAAACTTTGAGGTAGATTACTTTTTTAAATATGTTAATATTGTTTCTTTCTTTCGTAAATTATTAAAAGAATTATTTTTTAATTTTAGCTGTCAAATCTGTCTGATTGACATGCTACACCATCAACAACCATTTCGAGAATTTGAGTTATTTGACATAAAATAATGAAAGATTTAATAACAGAAAAATTCAAAAATAGGTTTATTCAGCACAAAGATC
This sequence comes from Timema shepardi, assembly GCA_902151425.1. Classification (NCBI taxonomy): domain Eukaryota; kingdom Metazoa; phylum Arthropoda; class Insecta; order Phasmatodea; family Timematidae; genus Timema; species Timema shepardi. The sequence continues at coordinate 6,001 of CABFVX010009433.1, forward strand.
AGAAGCAACTTTTCCTGTGCACCCATTTCCGTGGTCACATGGTCTGGTCGCTACTCTCTCAGTGAACTAGAACACCGATGACGGGGAGATCAAGGTTCGAATCTCAGTCGGGGGTACTGAATATTCTAATCTTGTTCGTGAACGCTAACTAATCCTTACCTAAAGAGTTTTTTGATTATTATTTAAATGTTTATTTGTTGTATTTTTAAACCTGTGAAGTATTTTTGTTTAATGATATACTTAAAACATGTTTAAATTATTAATTGTAACTATTCAGTTTTTAAATGAAGACAATTGTAAATATTGACACAATTCTCCATAATATTCCTCAATCTGTGTTTTCTGTGTTATCAGATAGGCCCTATTCTTTCTTTTTAGCTTCAACTTCTAAACTTATTTTCTTACTAGCATGTAGAAATATTTATGAATTTCTTGCAACAGTTTCTTTACAAATACCTAACAAACATACAGTTACAGGGCCATAAAGACCATACAGACTGAAACCACATTTATTTGGTTTTACGATGAATGGGAGGTCAGGGTTTGAATCCTGATTTTCAGTACTGAGGTGTTTTTACATTCTCATATCAATAGAATGTATTGGAATCGTGAACATTTTTAAACTTGAGTTTAACATGAATCTTAACATTTTAGGTGTGTAATAAGCCCCAAGAAGGGGATTTTACATAATTATTATTATGTCCGTCTCATCCGACACCTTAGCTCAGTCTGTAGCTTGTCTTTCTACTAAGCTAATAGTTCGAGGATCGATTCCCAGCATGATCGAAAAATGTATCATTGTTGAAACGTGGGTTCACCCTGTCACAGTGACGAATTAACGGTATGGGACTGGATGTTGTGCCTGTCCCAGTCTTTAGTTACATTGGAAGGCATATGAAGTTACGACAGGCCTAGAAAAACAGTTTTAGAGAATATATGGGTTTAATATTAAAGTTACCCAGGCCAAAGGCTAGTAACAATAATGGATGGAAAAATTAAATCTACCAGTGACTATCTGTCCATCCCAGGCTACAGATCTAAAACGGTTTGATGGATTTTGTTCAAAATTGATATCTATATTGTATTATTCAAAATCGTTCAAAAACTATTATAAATATTTTATTTGATATCTAGGTGTTTGAGCTCCAAAATAACACTGTATACTTAGTTTTTGGGTAAAAATTTGCTAAAGGATATTTTACTGACGAGTGATTTTCAAAAATTAAAAAACTTTGAAAATTGCTTTAACGATTTTGTTTGGAATGTATATCTGTGGAGCGTTTGATATCACAAATAAATTATATAGTTTTTTAGGGGTGGGTAGGTATAATTTTTAATGGTGGTTTACTGCTGACTGATTTTTAACTATACTTTTAAATAGCTCTAACAATTTTGTCAAAAATTGTCAACAGTGGACTATTTTACATGGTAAATAATATATGTTTTTTTCTAATTAAATTAATATAAAGGTAACTTACATACGAAAAATTATAGAATGTTTAAAAAAAATGAAATTGGTCATTGAGTTTTAGATTAAAATGGGTATCAGGAAATATTTTTTCTTGATAAATAAGACTAAATTTTTATTTTTACAAATCAAAAATAATTTAATGTAACTAACAAAAATGTATTTACTTTTCTCAGAAATTTGAAATTTAAAAAAAATATGTCTTCAATTTGTTTTAAAATTGATAAATAAAGAATTCTTCTTGTCATTAACACCAAAGGCTCAGGCTTTGATCCCCGGCGTTTACAAACTATATCTATGAATCGGTGGGTCTGGAACGGGGTCAAACTCAGCCTCGTGAGGACAAATGAGGGGAGACATGAATAAAGAAGTAGCACCTCCAGTTTATAAAACTGAGATTAATGGCTATAGTGCACGTTGTGCTGATCACGTGACACCCTATATCCGCAAATGTTGGCACTATCGTTGCTAGTGGTGGCAGCCACTCGGTCGGCATAGATCTCCTGAAGACTCCCTCCATAGAGTTATGTTCTTGTGACTAATAAGATGATGTGTTAGTTTTTCTGAGTAAAACTTACTTAAAGTTAGTTTACTGAAACTTGTTTTAGTGACGTATGGTCTAAAAACTCACTCTCGTGTTAGACTAGACTGCCAATGACAGAGAGATCTGGGTTCATATCTCGGTTGGGTGTATTGAGGGTGGTTTTCCTTAAATGATTTTACACTCTCCTTCCATGTAAATGCGGATATACTTTCCATGAATTCAGCCTTCCTTTACCCTAAATCATTAGAGTAATTAGTATATTAGGTATATAGCCTGCTAAAAAAAGCCGATTTGTGAACATTTTCTTCCAAGCTATATCACTAAATATGAGAAATTTTGTGCGATTGTGTGCTACTATTTAAATATAAATGGATTCCCACTCTACCTCTCTGTAAATGCTGTTGCATTTCCTCTAAAATTATATATTCACCTACCCTAATATTATAACTATTTGGTTAGTCCGGATGGCTAATAAGACATTAACCATAGACAAATAAATGACACCACACAATCGTACACAAATTCTCAGTCTATTATAATTTGGAACAAAATAAAAAAAATTGTAAACTAGGCCTATTGTTAAATAAACTTTAATTTGAATATTTATTAAATAATAATAAATTAAACAGTACTATTAATTATATGAAACATCCTCCCCGAGATGTATGTATCTATATTTTTAAAACAATATCATTAAAGCCATTTTTACAAAGTTGGCTTTTTTAAATGAGGTCATTAGAACACCACCAATAATTTAGTGTTATAATTAAAATAATCATTTCACCTGAAGGTATGACCATGTACTAGGTATATATGAATATCACGGTTGAAAAAAAATCAAATCAATCAAATTGTTTTAACCTTCTTTTTAATTTTAGGGGCAAATAAAACCTCAAAATCCATCATAATTTCGAGGAAAATGTGTTAACGAATAGAATACTATACAGATAATAAAATTTCAACATAATATTTCGTTTCTAAGAAAATATTGAAGTTCCTTAGATCGGTCAAACAAAATACAATCTGTGCCATCAAGATTTGTAACGTTTTAAATTTTGTTAATGTATGGAATTGTCTTTGCTGGAAAAATTGAAGTTTAATTTTATCTGATATGCTATGAAATAACGAAGTATCTTTCAGGAGCTCACCGACAATCTTTGATGGGGAGAATCTTATGACATTAATGAAAATGTGGATCAAATAGCCGTTCTGTTATATTTGTTAGTTACGGTTATAGCCGCATCTAAATGTTATGTTAAAAAATAACATCAGGACACGGGAATCAAACCCGGGACCTTTGGTCTATTAGGTACGCCAATGGTCTAAACACTGAGATTTACAATCTATCACAGTTTCCTCCTTAAAATATGAGTGAAGAATGACTCTGAGCAGGGGATGATTCGTGGATAGTTCAGTGGTAAGATCATTGGCGTTCTAGGCCAAAGGCCCCAGGTTCGAGTCCCCTGTTCAGATGTCTTATTATTATTATTAGCACCGCGTCTTACTACCCATTCGGGTTGTACGCACTTACGCTAATGTGTAATGGTAGGGTGAATGTGAGATGAAATGAATGACCTACAGTTTAACGTGGAATCCGAACCACGGTGGAGGCCTGGCATTCCCCATATTAACAAGATGTCTTGTCAGAGGTGAAGGAAGGGTTTGGTAATCAGATAAATCTGTGCCGGGACCGAGGATTGAACCCCGGCCGCCAGCACAGAAGTCTGACTCCTTACCCCTAGACCGCCAGGTCATCTTTGTTCAGGTGTTATTTTTCAATTGAATGAAAATAAGTGAAAAGGGTTAACAAAAGTTTGACAAGAAAACAAGAATAAATTAATTGACCTAAAAGAGGTCAATGTCACAATCTCCCTATCACCAGCAATGCAGTCATTTGCGAGCGTTAAGTTTTAGACCACGTAGCCATTGATGTGGGTCGCAATCTAATAATTTCTGACAAGATACAGGTGAATTATATCGTAGCTTGTAGAGTTCCAACTTAAATCATTCCCCTGTTGTAATCCACCAAACTTGACGTGCGGTTGTAAACAGAGCAGCAGCAAGTAGTAAACAAGGTCCGCTATTGGCAGAAAGGAACTAATTGGCGCTAAGATTAATAAATTAATCATTTTCACTGCGTGTTGCACATGTGCAGTCATATAAACACAGTATGGACGCGTTCTGTCTTCTTGTTTGTAACTATAACTCACGGACAATATTTGAATGATAAATTTATGGTTTCATTATTTTAATCTATGGTTTGGTCTTACTATTAAACATGATTAAATTATTGGTTTCACAAAACCATGAAGATGTTTAGTAATACTCCAAATTGTCAAGAGAAACTAATTGATAAACCTTTATCATAACCTAAACAACATGCATAGAGATGTATATTTATTAATGCATAATTAAATATTAAGATAATCTTAAGTGTTTACAAATCTTTGAAGAATAAAGAATGTTGAGTTGATAATAATTTTGTGGTAAATAACAATACTTAGTATTTATTTTATAATATTGTACGGTAGATATTTGATTAAATAGCTCTAAAAATTTCCATTAAATATAAACTCCATTTATACTATATATTTATGTAAATATGTTTATACATCTATTTTTTACATACTGCCCATAATATTTTAATTTTATAAATCAGTTATGGGATAGATACCTACATATTTAAGAAATTTATAATATATTTCACATATAGCATGTTGGCCTAAGGCCTAGTGTATATTATGTTATTTATTTAGAACATTTATTAATCAAAGATTGAATATTAATGGTATACATTTAAGTTTCTGTTAACCAGACAATACGAGTCTTAGAGCCTCTCTCCACTCTCCTATTGGAACATATTTGATTATTTTATTACCGATATAAATAAAAAATTGGATTTGTTATTGGTTTGTAAGTTTCAATGTTAGTTAAAAGAAATGCATGTTCAGAATGGTGAGGTAAATTATTGATTAGACAATTAACATACACACACTTGAGGGGTGTTTTAAAAACTACTACTAAGACCCCCTCCCACACGCTGTTGGGACTAAAGTATTGGGATCGCAACCTTCCACCTCACATAAACCTAATATCACTGAGGTACGCTTGCTAACAAGTGTACATATGAGGAGCATGAGGCGACCAACATAAGGCAACATGAGGTAACATACACAACTCGTACCTTCTAGACCAAATATAATATCACACAACCCAACAACATAACACTCCCTGGTGTATCACCTCGTGTTGACACTCCCTGGTGTATAAATTGTCTAACAACATCACACTCAGTGGTGTATCACCTCGAGTTGACACTCCCTGGTGTGTAAATTGTCTAACAACATCACACTCAGTGGTGTATCACATCGTGTTGACACTCCCTGGTGTATAAATTGTCTAACAACATCACACTCAGTGGTGTATCACCTCGTGTTGACACTCCCTGGTGTATAATCAGCCTAACAACATCATACTCAGTGGTGTATCACCTCATGTTGACACTCCCTGGTGTATAAATTGTCTAACAACATCACACTCAGTGGTGTATCACCTCGTGTTGACACTCCCTGGTGTATACATTGTCTAACAACATCACACTCAGTGGTGTATCACATCGTGTTGACACTCCCTGGTGTATAATCAGCCTAACAACATCACACTCAGTGGTGTATCACCTCATGTTGACACTCCCTGGTGTATACATTGTCTAAAAACATCACACTAAGTGGTGTATCACCTCATGTTGACACTCCCTGGTGTGTAAGTTGTCTAACAACATCATACTCAGTGGTGTATCACCTCGTGTTGACACTCCCTGGTGTATAATCAGCCTAACAACATCACACTCAATGGTGTATCACCTCGTGTTGACACTCCCTGGTGTATAAATTGTCTAACAACATCACACTAAGTGGTGTATCACCTCATGTTGACACTCCCTGGTGTATAATCAGCCTAACAACATCACACTCAGTGGTGTATCACCTCATGTTGACACTCCCTGGTGTATAATTAGCCTAACAACATCATACTCAGTGGTGTATCACCTCATGTTGACACTCCCTGGTGTATAATCAGCCTAACAACATCATACTCAGTGGTGTATCACCTCATGTTGACACTCCCTGGTGTATAATCAGCCTAACAACATCACACTCCCTGGTGTATCACCTCGTGTAGACTATCCTAGCTCTATAATCATCCTAACTCGGCCCTCGGACACAAGTGTATTTCATTTCTTTACTCGACTAGCGATAAAACCACTTTGATATTATGAAAATGTTTTATGTTATTTCAAACAGCCCTCACAGTTGGTTAGTTGGACCTTGGTTTAAATATTTTATTGGCTTACCAATGTCTTTTTTCTAAATGGGTTTTCCCTCTTCTTCCTAGCGAGTGCCAGTCTAGTCTTCCACTATAATCCCTGCACTCCAATAGTGTAGATATATGGAGAGCCTGTGAAAACTGAAACAATTAAACACCAATATGGAATGTTGTTTGAGAGCGCATCCACCATTTCACAAATCTATAGACAGGAGAAAGAAAACAATAAAATACCACATTAAGGCCTACCGAAAGATAAAATGTTGTTTAAATTTGATTATCTTCTCGGAACTATTTTTTGTTATCATTTTTATGTTATTTTTACATCCTTATAAAAAAGAACAGTGTACAAAATACCAATATAGAGTAAATTAAAAAAATATGTATTTTGATTCAAACTCTCAAGTCATGGATGTCTCTATCTTACCCAGGACTCAAAAATAATGATTTTCTAGCAAGTGGTCAAAATCTAACAGGATGAAGTTATAGAGTTAAATAAAATTATATCATGTCCCCACACTTCTAGAAAGAATATAGAATAAATAAAATGTATATTTTAATATTAATCGATTTAATTTACTTGTAACATTCCCGATTATCACTGACCAAGGTTTTTGATCGATATAAATATTAACCTGTGATTGAAACTACTAGAAACATTAGTGAGCTTAGAAAACTCAAGATCAACTTTAAATGGCAATAGTTTTCTTACGTTATCGACTGAGAATAGCCGTGAAATTGATTTAGGTGGGTAAGTTGAGCCAGACATTTTTTTTCTTCATATTTTAAAATGTGTGTATTTGGTTGTTATCTATTTACTTCATCTCAACACCTCCGAGAGAAAGAAAGTATTGTGATCGTCAAAAAATTGAACTCGATATTTTGATAAGTGTCGACGTTTCATGACCCCCTGAAACTAAAAAAGCGTTTTTTGCAATGCCGTCTGTCTGTCCGTCAATCTGTCAATATGTAGCTCGGGATGGAGCTGAAATTGTTTTACCGATTTGGCTCATGGTATATGAGGTTTTAAAAGGTCAACCCAAAGTTTTTTTTTAATTAGACGTCAACCCTAAAATTAAGAAAGAGAAAAAAGANTTTTTTAATTAGACGTCAACCCTAAAATTAAGAAAGAGAAAAAAGAGATAAAATGGATTTTCTTAAAATTTGCTCTAACGATTTTGAATATATTTTTATCTAGAGATATTTTATAATTTTTTAAACAAGATGTTAACTCTTATTTTCTCATTAAAATGAATCTAAAGGTATCTTGCACATGGGGGAAATTTACCAATTTTTATAATTTCTTCGCAATTATTTGAGATACGAATTAATTTACTATTGTAAAGTTGTAGTACTAATAAAGATAAATATATTTTATTTAAAATATTTTTTATGAGACCAATAATTTCTTGGCTATAAGAAAAAATATATACTTTTGAACTCAGGTCTTTGAAAATGAATTTGATTCTTATGCACTTTGATGGATATTTATATTTTTTCCTAATTTTTCCTTAACAGTGGTCCTAGTTCCTAATGTCGTAGAGTAAGTAACAGTTTATATTATTTCATTTATGTTCTTTGGTGTAATGTTTCTACAACAATACATAGACCTACTATTTTGTTTCACAAATCTTACGAGCTTTTAGTAAAATATGTATATTTTAAGATAAAAGCGAGAGAGAAAAATCTATGTGGTATACCGTACCACTTATTTAAAAATATATTATTTTAAGCTCACTTAATGAGGTGGGAATTTAGGTTAGAATATATGTTCTAAAATACTGATAATTTATAAACGATATATCTTCAATCCATCCCAATGTCACAGATGAGGAGGAAAGGTAGGAAGGCTGTGTAAAAATGGAGGAAACCATTATTTTCGACTTTGTCTCGATATTTTCGTGAACAGTGATTTTATCAGGAACTATAAGCAACCAACTCTTGCCAACTCTTGTAACGTTTATCCGTGTCCATCTAAATTAACTGACAACCTCTTCATCATGGAGGGGTAAGGGGAGGTATACAACTGTCGCCAATGTTCTCATTTGAGCTGGGCTGGGATTGTCGGCGTCAAATATTTTAAACGCCCACTAAACGTTCCATTTGCTTTCCTGGGGTTTTTAGGCGGTTAAGTTGTCAGTTACATCCATTTAAGTGACCACATAAGAGTTAAGTTCTGACGGTCATTCTAGTTTTAATTTGAGCATTATTTTGTTCTACAAATTTGAATGTTAACATGGTTTGGTACGCAATGGTCATATTTTACTTAATGAGTCGAAATTAAATGAGAGTTGAGTCGGTTGTACTGGTTTGCCTAAAATAGTTGCGTGGCGTAGAAATAAATGGCTATTTAATTCTGTCCCCCTCCGAACCTTATTTTAACTTTTATTCGGATACCACTGAAGATGAGTTAAAAAAAATATTATTTATAACTAAACGAATAACAGGAAAAATAATTATATTTAGGTTCAAACGCTTCCAAACCCGTGTGTGTAGAGAGAGAAAAACAGGGAGGTGTGTAGAATCGATTGGGGTAGGATCAACTAAAACAATATTTTTCTTTGTGCTTATTTTACTTTTGCATCACTCACTTCGGGTGCAACAAAACCTAGATTTGTCACTTATTTTTAATCACAGTTTAAAATGACTAATAATATATTTAATTCTTTATGTATGTATATAGTCTTGTATATATATATATATGTGTGTGTATATATGTAAATAACCGAATATATTTGTAAGTAGATATGCTTTTACAAATTTGTTTATGTACAAGTTTGTACAAGCATCATCCGAAGAGCATTTTCTCACTCGGGGACTATGAGTTTTAATAATTTATTTTTGTACATGATATTTTTTAATTACTACTTAGTTATTTTAAATTGTGAATATTTTTTATAATGTTATAAAGTGAAAAATTAGAAACTGTGAAGAATGCTTAAAAATAGATGAGTTGATTAATGACATAATAAGAGTGAAACAATATACTGATTAAATCCCAAATTAATTCTAAATTATTACAATAATAATGTTTTGTGAAATTATAGTGAAAAGGTAAGAAAGACACTGCCCATCTTTTATAAGAAACATAAGCGGCTGGAGCTATGTCTGGAGTATTCATGATATATACGTATACATACACAAATGCACGCATGTATACATACACACACAATAATATGAGAACAAATAAACATAAAAGTCCTATCAATTATACAAAACACGAAAAAAAAAATCATAACTATATTTAAACAACACCTAATATATGTCATGTGGATAATTTTTTATATTACTGTGACTGCATATTAATTATGTTTTCAAGGCTGTGTTCCAATGTATAGATTACCTCAGCGACCAAAACATCCATAGATGTTTAGGGGGAAAGAGGATTATAGTGTTTTGTATCTCTTGTATGAGCTATAAGCTAGTTATACTGTTTGCAAGATATTAAACTGTTTGATTATTGATGTATAATTTGTAGTTTTTTCTAAAGGTTCACAACTATGGTATGTTGGAGACTTCTGTTGATATTGTGATATACAGTAAGATAATGTTATTTAATATCGAGTTGGCTATTTGACTGTATTAAAACACATATGAGACAATTTTCTTGTATTTCTTGTGAAATAACTAAAAAAAAGGTGTATTGTTTGTATTTATATTCAAACATCGATGCCTGTATGATAAATAATCAAATTTTCGAGTGGTATTAACTATGAATGTGTATAAATCTCCAGAGAATTATATTCACTAAATGACAAGAGAGAAAGGGCTCTGATTATTATAGACTGGAGAGCTGACAATCTCTTTAGTCTGGAATTCGTTGCATGACCCCAGATAATGCTCATACAAGTTAATTGCGAGTAAACCATTGAGTGATATAGGGAAAGTTTAACTGAACTTGTTACTAGATATGCACACCCACTTATAGCTCCAGTGACTGGGATTAGTTTTTTTTATAATATTGTTTATGTCTCTCTCCAATAGTAGATTCTTATCGATAGTTAAACCGAGATATGTGATGGAATCAACAAACTCGAGCATTTAATTTACCATAAATATTTTATTATTTTCAAGAGGATGTAAATTTTGTTTGTAAAATAATATTAGTTTAGTTTTTTTTAATGTTAATCGAAAGTTTGTTTTATAAATCCAGTCTAGCAAAGGGGGATGCCAGCTCTAACATTATTTAGTAAATCATTTAAGTTTCCCTCTTCGTAATATAAACATCTGTCATCCGCAGAAAGTTGTATATGACCTTTCAGTGCAGCTTCGTGTATATCATTTATGTAAATTAAAAATAGGATAGGTCCAAGAACTGATCCTTGTGGAACACCCCATATTATTTTCTTAAAAGCGCTAAAGTATTTATCGCCTTTTTCATTTTTGACCATGAGTCTTTGATATATGGTATTAAAATGATTTTTAAACCACTGCTTTATCTATTTGAAAACACTACAATTTGTTGATAAGTATTTGATGATTGACAGTCTCAAAATCTTTAGTCAAATTAATAATCATACCTAAGCCCAGTTTTCCTTAATCCATTAAGTTTTGAATCTTAATAATTAGATCTGTAGCCACTGTTTGCGTATTATAATCTTGCAAAAACCCATTTTGGCCTTCAAATAAGAAATGATTATTGTTTAGGCATACCAAGATTATATTTTTACGGCCTTTTCTATCATTCTAAAGAGATTGGATACTAGGCTTATAGGCCTATAGTTATTACAATGTTCTTAGAACCCTTTTTAAAGATGGGCCCAACCAAAGATTATTTCATCTGTTCTGGTATATACCCGTTTCAAATGATAAGCTAATAATTCATAACACTTTCCTTTACAGTTTTAATGGATTTCCCTGATATATTGCCATTTCCAGGGGAAAAGTTACATTTAAGGGAGTTAATAATATTATACATTTCAGAATAAGTGACCCTTTTAAATTAACTTAGTCCCTAATTTTTTCCATCCACTTTATTGTTTATATTTGATGTCATTCTAGCATTTTTGTACTCGGCAACTCAAGACCAATGTTCACAAAAAATCATTAAAGTTATTAGCTATTTTATCAGTCTTTTCAACCATAGCTTTGTCCCTATTCTTAATTACTTTTATAATCTGTTCTTCAGTTTTGTTCATTTTTCTGAGTGCATTATTGATAACAGTCCATGTTTTACTCATATCAACTGATGCTCTTTCAAGCTGATTACTAGTATAGATGGTCACCTAGTGGTCTAAAGGTAAGGTGTCAGACTTCTATGCTTCTGGCCGGGGTTCAATCCTCGGTCCCGGCACAGATTTATCAGATTACCAAACCCTTCCTTCACCTCTGACAATACATCTTGTGAATGTGGAGAATGCCAGGCCTCCACCGTGGCTCGGATTCCAGGTTAAGCTGTAGGTCCTTCATTTCATCTCATAATCACCCTACCATTACACATTAGCATAAGTGCATATAGCCCGAACGGGTAGTAAGACACGGTGCTAATGATAATAATAATAATAATAATAGTCTGGATTTTTGTAGAAACCTTCTCAAAGGTGTTAGCCTATTTCTTAGTAAAATGAAACACCGATTATAATATAAGTTTTCATTTGCCTTTTTCAATTTGTGAAAGTATTTACAAGGAGTGAATATTAAATTCAGTAATCTAATTGTAAACCACGGGGGAGAGGTTTTCTTAGTTTTGGAAGGATTATTTATTTGAAAGATATTTCCCGTAGTAGATGATAGAGGTGAATTATTATTAAACTCTTCAGTTAATTGGCTGTATAATAAATGTATATCCGTGCTATTTAGATTTATACCTGTTATGTTGTTGTAAAAATACTGTTTAAACTTAATCAATCTTTTTTTAGTTTTCTCAAGAGTTTTGTTGTCTACCTTATCAGAATGGTTATTTAAATTGTGAGGAAACTAAATTTCTTAACTTCATAACACCTAACTTTATAAGAACTAATTTTATAGCTCCTAACTTTACTAGACCTAAAGGCATTGGACCTAAAAGCACTGGACCTAAAATTAATTTTTCCTATATTACTTTAAAAATCCTTAACTGTTCAAGCAGGCAGTGGACCTAAAGGCACAAGACCTAATTTTATAAGACCTAATTTTACAA
>CABFVX010009434.1:0-18440 GCA_902151425.1 Timema shepardi
TAAAAAAATTGAACACAAGGATGGTTTCATTCTTCTTCGGAATACAGTGAGATTTAAGAACCAACTATACCATTCTCTGTTTCTTCTTCAGTTTTAATGGTAGTTAAGGTTTTATAAATTTGGACAGCATCTCGTCCTAATAGGTCTCTGTCGCCTCAAAATATTCTAGAACTTCTTCCTGGAATTTATTGAAATTCTTTGCCAAATCTCCGGCAAGATTAAGCGACTTGGGTTTATTAAACGCCATATTGATAGCTGCTTCTTTACAGGATGAGATAGTCTTACCCACAAATTTGAATCACAGATAACTCGCTGCAGACACTACAGACTGCGCCATGTTTTATTATCACATACAAATTAACTTTGAGACATAATCAGCAATTTCAAGATGTCTCATTTACATAATGTACAAGCTATGAATGAATTGTACATAAAGGTTATAGATAAATCCATGTTAGAACAAACACTAAAAGTATCATACACCCTGATGCCAACTGACCAACAAAATCAACCCTCAGCCGAGTTAGGCGCTACTATACAAATTATTAAACATTATCCACCAAAATAAATTGTTGCAGTCCACACATTATGTTTCAAATTTAGGTACTTTCTGTACAACAATTGATTAAAAATAGGTGTAGTTCTTCATTTCTTCCGGATAATCTTTGGAATTGTGATCTGTGAGCTTTTGTAACTGTCACATTGTTGATGGAGTTTCTAATAAACTAATGTGAGTAACATTTCCATGCAAGCTCATTTGCAGCATAAATGTTACTTTGTGCTATATTAACAAATGAGGCTTCACATGCATTTTATTCTTAAGAGACAAAATCTTTCATTTACATAAATTATTATTAGCACCACGTCTTACTACTCGTTCAGGCTATACACACTTACGCAGATGTATAATGGTAGGGTGATTTTGAGATGAAATGGAGGACCTACAGTTTAACGTGGATTTCGAACCACGGTGGAGGCCTGACATTTTATTTAAAGCAATCTAGTTTAATGTTTTAGCCTATTAAAATATTTTAAACTTTTAATAGTAAATATTTCAGATATTAATGAAACCATTGATACACATTTTACCCCCACAATCTAAATACTAACCATTCAACGTCCTTGGGTCCATGCTGCTGTCCTTTTGGGTGATATTACACTAATATTATTCATCCAAGCACCTATTTGCTGGGCTGTCAATAAATATTGGACTCGCACAGTCAAACAATAGCAACTATTTTACTTCTTAAAATATTCCCCCTCGCCTCTTCCTGGAGGGCCAGCGAATATCCTCTACAGTAGATAAACTATAATAATTATATATATTATTTTTTAAAGTTCAACCACTTATGAACTTCATTATGAACCTTTTTTTACACCAGGCACACCTTTAGAACTATCTGTAGCCGAATACTTATTTTAGATGACTAAAAAAGATTCAATGAAAAACGGTTCCTTTAATCTTGAATCAAATGTATTCTGCGTTTAACTGTTTAATTCTTAAGTTTGATACAATTGATTGGCCAAGTGCCATCTTTATTAAACTTGTATAACACATTTTAAACACTTATTCAAAAATCTAATCAAAACCAATTCTTCCCTAATAATGTGAGAAAATAAATCACGGATACCAATAGATAGTAAATAAAAGTATTGAATTTAGACTATCATAGTAAATATCTTAGATATTACACATGTTGAATTCATCTAGGGGAATTTTGTCTTAAAATACAACAAACAATATATGATATAATAAACAAACACTTTCTTTAAACAATTTTGTTTGTAAGGCTAGAAGTAGACTCAAAGATTTAAATTAAAGGGGATTCAATAACTGTATTTTTTTTAAAGACTAATGAAAATGTACTAATAATAGTTTTCAAAATCATTTGCCTCACCGATAGGTTTTTTTAACTTTGTTAGGAGTCAATTTATTTCTCTTGAATGGTGTATTAAAAAAATATACATATCAAAACCATTAAAACTTTTCCATATTTCTATCACCATTTTTTATTTATTTAATCTATTAATATTTCTATCATTGACACACTTTTTTGGACACCATTTACAGAATGTAGCAAAAAATTCCGCACGAAAGAGTGCATGGAGTAGAAAACTGTACTCAAGGTTGAAGAATAAAAAATAGCATGCTAAAATATACAGGAAAATGCTTATTATTTTAAAGAACTCATCATATTAAAAAAAATATTATTTAGAGTTAAAACCAGGGCTGCAGAGTCGGTAGGCTAAACCTTCTACTCCGACACTCTACTCCTATTTGTTCTACTGTCCGACACACTACTCCTACTTGTTCTGTCAGACTCTACTCCTACTTGTTCTACTGTCAGACTCTACTCCTACTTGTTCTACTGTCAGACTCTACTCCTACTTGTTCTACTAGTCAGACTCTACTCCTACTGGTTCTACTGTCAGACTCTACTCCTACTTGTTCTACTGTCAGACTCACTACTCCTAATGGTTCTACTGTCAGACTCTACTCCTACTTGTTCTACTGTCAGACTCTACTCCTACTGGTTCTACTGTCAGACTCTCTACTCCTACTGGTTCTACTGTCAGACTCTACTCCTACTTGTTCTACTGTCAGACTCTACTCCTACTTAGTTCTACTGTCAGACTCACTACTAATGGTTCTACTGTCAGACTCTCTACTCCTACTTGTTCTACTGTCAAACTCTCTACTCCTACTTGTTCTACTGTCAGACTCTCTACTCCTACTTGTTCTACTGTCAGACTCTCTACTCCTACTGGTTCTACTGTCAGACTCTACTCCTACTTGTTCTACTGTCAGACTCTACTCCTACTTACTACTCCTACTTGTTCTACTGTCAGACTCACTACTAATGGTTCTACTGTCAGACTCTCTACTCCTACTTGTTCTACTGTCAGACTCTACTCCTACTTGTTCTACTGTCAGACTCTACTCCTACTTTTTCCATGATTTTTTTTATAGAAACATCATTTGACTACAGTAAAATTATAACTAATTAATAGACATTAAAATGCTAAGTACTAACGTGCTAGTACAAGACATCTCGTCACCAACACGTGGATCATCAGATTAGTTCTTAGTTTAGTTTAACTTTAAATAATATTTATTTTATTACAATTTAAGGATAAGTAAATTTCCTAAATTCCTATGAGAGTAAATTTGCAATAATATATGCATATAATAAATTAAAACTAATAATAATCACAATTCAAAATCACCTAATTCTGAATGTTCTCTTTTTATTTGTATGCCACTTCCACCCTTTGTATCTTATCTGCCCACTTCCACCCTTTGTATCTTCTCTCCCCACTTCCACCCCTTGTATTTTATCTGCCAACTTCCACCCCTTGTATCTTATCTGCCCACTTCCACCCCTTGTATTTTATCTCTCCACTTCCACCCTTTGTATCTTATATCTCCACTTCCACCCTTTGTATCTTATCTCTCCACTTCCACCCTTTGTATCTTATATCTCCACTTCCACCCTTTGTATCTTATCTCCCCACTTCCACCCCTTGTATCTTATCTCCCCACTTCCACCCTTTGTATTTTATCTCCCCACTTCCACCCTTTGTATCTTATCTCCCCACTTCCACCCCTTGTATCTTATCTCCCCACTTCCACCCCCTTTTTTCCCTTGACAAAGAGGGTTGCATAACAACTGCATACGTTTTACCCGCTTCACATTAGTAAATTTGGAGAAAAATAAAATAGCCTATATTCTCTAAAGTGACTAAAAATGGGAATTCCTTTGGGATAAACATACCGTGGGAATTTTGTACTAAGAAAATAATGGCAACCCTGTCTAACTACATGTTAGGCTATCCACAGGTTTACACTAATAGAGTTGGAATAGGGAAGATATTATTGAAAGGAAACATACCCCTATTTGTGTGGCAGAACACGATACTGGAGAAACCACCCTCAGTGTATGGCGATCTAGTCTATTGAAAGAGTGACAGCTTAGACCATGTAACCATCATTCAGACTTGCTGCTTATTACACTAACAGTTTATTATAAATCTATAGCATTGCACGGGGTTGATCCTCTGACCCGTATAAAAATAAACATGCCACTAAATGAACCAAGAACCTTCCCGGTGGCTGAATGGTCTAAGGTGTCATTCTCTCAATATACTGGACTGCTGATGATGGGGAGATTGGTCTGGTTTACTGGGGGTAAATCTAGGCTGTATCCGAATAGTCTACTTATGCAGCGTCGCGTTGATAGCTGCATTTGCAATCATGTGACCAAGTGTAGATCTGTCCGAATAGTCGCGGGCTAGACCGATGCAGTCTTCTCGAGGTTTTGGTAACCATAGATACAAAAACTATGATCCATGTGGTTTTCTCGCGGCGTTGGTGCGGTGTTTTACTGGCAATTGTTTTACTATTATCGTTTCGTCTGCTAGAGCACCGACTTACACAAATATTTTGTTTTCATTAGAGCTAATAGATGGCTTTTACATAGTTTATAAGCTATTCGGTAGGAAGCAGCACTGCGGACCCAAGTGTGTTGCTGTTCGAATAGTCTTCACTATGAAAACTGCCAGAAGTGTAAAATTATCGAATGCATCAAGTCAAGTGTACTTGACTATTCGGATACAGCCCTATTCTTAAATGCTTTTCAACTCTCCCACTTCCCCAAAATTCAACTTTCCAAAGACCTAACACATTAGTGTAATTAGTATATATGTGTGCACCCTGAGTTGTAAACTAAATGTGAACGTGGCAACTCTATTTGAATACCACTTATCTGAAACTAGTGGCAGAGTTTCAGCCGAGACGTGGCAACTAAATTTGAATACCACTTATCTGAAACTAGTGGCAGAGTTTCAGCCAAGACGTGGAAACTCTATTTG
Organism: Timema shepardi; assembly: GCA_902151425.1. NCBI lineage: Eukaryota > Metazoa > Arthropoda > Insecta > Phasmatodea > Timematidae > Timema > Timema shepardi. The sequence goes on from CABFVX010009434.1 coordinate 4,873, forward strand.
AATACCACTTATCTGAAACTAGTGGCAGAGTTTCAGCCAAGACGTGGCAACTCAATTTGAATACCACTTATCTGAAACTAGTGGCAGAGTTTCAGCCAAGACGTGGCAACTCTATTTGAATACCACTTATCTGAAACTAGTGGCAGAGTTTCATCTGAGACGTGGCTCTGTCAGTCAGGGATATAGCATTAGGATTTACTTCTAAAGGCGATATAATGAATGCTAGTGTGGTCCCGAGCACACTATCGCAAGCAAACCCACGCTAGTATCAACAAAGCATCCACTTAGTCAAGCTCTTGCAAACCTTACTGGAACATTAAAATAAATAGCTAAGTTGTAGCTGTAATAAGTTTAAACAAAATTCCCAATTAATAAAACTGACCAAAGTGTTTCTTGCATAGAAAAAATGTCATTTTCTCTTTCTGTTCTCCTATTAAGATAGAGGACACACTTTATAGCAATCACTCCCTTAGGATTCCCTCCCCCCTTCCTCTAGTTAAGGAGTACTGCTATTTACCTTGAGATGAAGCTAGTCGCAACAAATTGCTATCAAGTGGAGGGAGTTGAGGGGTACATTTTTGAGAAAATACGCTATAGTAAGTCAAATATTTATTTGATTCACCTATTCAAATAAAATATGTCACTATATTTTAACTCATAGGACAGGAGTGTTTATTTCATGTACACAAAAAAGACAATATTACGAGCTGGACAATACAGCTAGCATTTGTATAAGGAGTCTGGAGTTATGGGAATCTTCCCTGTTTGGACACTAGAGCGTTACCTTTCTAAACATTATTGTAAGTTAGAAAGTTTTGGCCTTGAAGATATTGTGTTATTTTCTGTGCACATTTAAAATGTTAGTCCACATATCAATCTGTCCGTACCTCTTGCAAGATAGACAGACATCCATGATATTTGTCTTTAGAACACTCAGCAGAAACAAGTATTGATTAGTTTCAATTGTTTTGTTTAAGAAGCATGGCATCATTGTTTTTTAATTAAAAATATAATTATTATTTCACCTGAGCTTTTTCAAACATAAAAGCTCTTTTCCATCCACACTTGGGTGTCTTTGTTCTGGGTATTTACACCAACGCTTGCAGCTCTTGATGATACCTTTCGTTATATTTTCCATTAGACTGGGTATTTGAAGTATGAGGGGTCCTCTGTGAACGGCTGACCGGTCAAAAGGGGAGTGACATCATACGAGCCCCGATAGCGCTGATTAATTTTAGTTCACTGGGATTATATACCGCTGCGATGAGGTAAGTTGAACAGGGATGGTCAACGGGGAGGAACTATGGCTCAACTCCTAACTTTGGTTCTACGAGCAAACATTTACTACTGTGAAATCTTTTTGATAGTCGGTAAACTATCTATTGATCTCCGGCTCCCAGAAGTTTGTTTAAAATACATCATTACGCTTTGTTTATTAAGTGTTAATACTGTACTTTTTTCTAATACTAATTATGATTTCTGATATTTGGTCAGTAATAAATAAAACCAACTTTGGTAGTCGCATGGTTTAAGACATCACACTCTCATATTAGATTGTTGATGGAGAGATCGAGGTTTGAATCTTGGTCGGGTGTGATGAGAGTGGTTTTCCACTCTCCCTGCACACATGTGTTGGTACACTTCCTCCAAATATAACCTTTCACATCCTTAAGACTATTAGTGTAAACGGGACAGTAGGATGAAGTAGTAAACAATACCCACAGTTATTTTAAATGAACATATTTTCTCACAATTTTCACATAAGGGATGGATTAGTGGCTGTAGGATCCTAGGTTGTCTGTTCGAAGATAGTCTAATTTTAATAATAATAGCCTTTGAGAAAATACAACGCATAACATTTTACTATTATAAGTGTTATTGATTAGGAATAGAAAATATCTATCAAAAGTGATATCTGCAGCTAACATAACTTGACACGAATAATGAAATCAGATCTCATTATTTTTGTAGATGTCAGATAAACTTATTCCTGTGAAAATTGAACTCTAAAAATTTGTTTTGTTTGAAATAAATGGCTGTATTCTTTCTTGAAATATTTTTTTTCCTACTGAATCGCACTATGTATATGTAACAAGAACGTGTATCATATTTGCTGCTATTGGACGATCACTTTCACCTAAAGGAGCGTATAGAGCAGTGGTGGATACTTTTTCATAAACACCATTTTAAAAAAAGTTGTTGATTTACACAAAGACATGCCATCTTCACTCCACACACCAGCTACCTACCTCATCTCTATCCAACCTTTGTAATGAATGAAACAAAGAAAAAGAAAAACTTAATTTTAGATGGTTTTATAATTATATTTTTAGTAATAAGTTAATGATTTTAAATGGACCGAGCTGTATTTAATTCAGATATTTTTTTATATCTTAAAATACGTGTTCAGAAAAAGTTAGCAGTAGAGTTTATTTGTTAAGTAAAGTGGGCGTACAGTGTCTACATTCTATTTAATTGAAACAACGTTTTAAAAATGACAATTTTTCACCAACTTTGACCATCTTTTTCTGACCCATTACATTTTTTTACTAAGATATTTTAATTTTTTTTATTAAGATATTTCCAATTTTTTTAACAGAAAAAGTGTGGTTTTCGCTTTGGTTTCTCTATCTTGTGTACAAACGAATTGTGGTGCACTTATTTTAATTCTAACCTCCTTATATCATGTATTTAAATTTATTTTGTGTAAGTAGCGAATGTAAAAAATTTGTCACTGAAAAAAACCCAAAAAGAATTGACAATATTTTTTTATCTATTGCTACAGTAATAGATAAACCAAATAAAAAGGTTTTATGAATTCATTATGAATTTTTATGTAAGTTTTAGGTCATCAAATTAGTGATGATAAATAATAAATTTAGATATGTTTATGTATTTAGTTAAATTAATAAACACAACATTTACTACATATTATTACTAATAATTTTAAAAATACCCATCAAAAATTAAAATCTTTTTTAGTAATTATACTTATTTAACTTTCACTATCATCATTAATCTTTTTCCGTATTTATATTTTTTATGTATAATCATTTGCAATTTACCGACGAGTCACACAATTGACTTGGGGGCCAGAGTTTTTTTCTTGTTGCTTTATGAAAGGAGTTCAAGGTCAAACCCGTTCAACGATTCTATACTTGGTTATGAACAATGGTTAATTAATTTCATTGACTTCTTTACATCAAAGTGTGTAGTGTGTGGTATCCTAGTAAAAGTCCTACCTCGCCCGGCTACTAACATAGGAAAACTATTGATTTGAGTATGAATGTTCGTTTGTAAAATGTATTTGTATACATTCCGAAACTGATGTTTTGGCACTGGTTGAGGACACGTCGTCGAGAATTGTTGAACCTTTTTTTAGCATGCCTATAAAGACTTGCCTTGATGTTCTTTCAAGCTTATTCTGTGTTTGTGCTCAAAGAGACAAAGTAAGATCATTTAGTTTTTTTTATCATCTTCACAGTATATGAAGACATTGGTGAGTAGTGTCTCACATATGTAACAAACAAATTGAACATGTGAGATGATACTTATGATACCCGAACTGAACTCATGTTCACTTGTAAACCATTACAAATAATTTTGTCTGAGATCTCCTCGATCTTCTTGTTCTTTGAAACTTCTTTTGTTTCTCACGCCTAACAAATAAATATAGGTTGCGGCACTTGCAGGAAAATGTTCAAATATTGAATAAAAGTGTGCGCAGATCCTCTACGCCAGGGTCCCCCAACCCTATGCTCTCGGGCACCTTTTGCGTCCATCAGCCACTTTTTGACCTTAACTGAAAAGTTCTTGGCTAATAATTCTAATCTATCACTTTTCCAACAAAAATCAAGTTTGTGCTAATCTCCAGTACGCTGTTCTCAAGAAGTTGGTGATTGAAAGCTCCCTCTTTCAAATCCCTCCCTCTCATTCCTCTTTCTTTGCAGGCTCATTTACAAATTGTACTTTTAATATAACTACAATTCTAATAGTTTCAAGCTGAATGGTTTTACTTTTCCCTAATCTCAAAGAGCTACCCCTTCCATCATTCTCTTCACACTAACTAATACCGTGGTAATACTTCCTATTTCCTTTGTAAATATCCTGACATGGGTCTACTCAGCTTTGTTATCTGAATAAACACAGAATAAACATATTTTTATAATGTACCCAACACCAAAATGGTGGTGAGTAGTTAAATATTTCCATGTGTCTTTATTTTGGTCTTGTTAAAACCTTAAATAAATCAGTATTTTTTAAATTTAATTTTTGTCAACTTGGAAGGGGTTGAACCACTCCTCTCCCTATGACCTTGAGTATTACCCACAACCAAATGTGACGTCACTCGCTGTTGGAAACTTATCATAGCAGTTGACTGGTCGTGTGTATAGCGTTGAGGCTGACTCTGAAATCTCAAAGAGCTACCCCTTCCATCATTCTCTTCACACTAACTAATACCGTGGTAATACTTCCTATTTCCTTTGTAAATATCCTGACATGGGTCTACTCAGCTTTGTTATCTGAATAAACACAGAATAAACATATTTTTATAATGTACCCAACACCAAAATGGTGGTGAGTAGTTAAATATTTCCATGTGTCTTTATTTTGGTCTTGTTAAAACCTTAAATAAATCAGTATTTTTTAAATTTAATTTTTGTCAACTTGGAAGGGGTTGAACCACTCCTCTCCCTATGACCTTGAGTATTACCCACAACCAAATGTGACGTCACTCGCTGTTGGAAACTTATCATAGCAGTTGACTGGTCGTGTGTATAGCGTTGAGGCTGACTCTGAGCCTGGCGGGAGTTGGTGAATTTGCCTTAAAAAGTAATTGATGCCCGCCGCACTATCGTTAAATTTTATGTGCTCTAAGGTACAAAAAAGGTTGGGGACGTCTACTCTATGCCATTTTTAGTTTACAATATACGACTCATCATTAAAGGGCCATTTCCTAAGTGATCCAATGAAAAAACCGGTAACTCTGGATTTTAACGAAATTTGGCATAATTGTTATTCCCACAAAGTATGGTTATAATTTTACCCAGCCAGAAAACTCCACCCGGATTTTATTAAAATAAACCACATAAATAAAACTCTTACCACGTTTATTTTATATACAAAACAATCATTGTCTAATTGATTTTTGAAAATGGCTAGCCAATTTCCATTTAATAATCAAATATGATTAATTAATTTAAATATGTAACAGGTAGATTAGAAATTGAACCAAACAAACTTAGCAGAAGCTCAGATGAAACAAATGCTACCTGCTTTGATGACTAAATGATCTCTGGGCTCGCTTTTGCAATAGACTAGATTGACAAGAACCGGGAGATCGGGGTTCAAATCTTGGTTCACTCTAATTGGGTGGTTTTCCTTAAATGCTTTTCCACTCTTCCTCCATGCAAATGTGGGTACAATTCCTCTAATTCAAACTTCATCCCAAACTCATTAGCATAATTGGTACATTTGTGTTTGATCTGAACAACTAGTAAGACATGGTGCTCTCTCTCTCTCTCTATCTATATATATATAGAGAGAGAGAGAGAATGCTTCCAAGAGAGAAAAAACAACATATGTTGAATACTTAAAGAAAACACACACAAACAGGGTGTGTTTTTTAATTTGGCACAACATATCTTTAAAAAACACATTTTAGAAAAAAATATTTCATTAAAAGATTCTTGGTATTGAAATGTTGACAAACTGATATAATTTATTTTTGATTTAGTGAATGTATTCAAGGTCATATCAAGGTCAACTATGTATTTCAAATGGGACCCTGTACTTTTGTTATTGCAGAATCATATTTTAAGAAACATTTTTTACTCCAGGTCTATTTTTGATGATATTTAATAAACAAATATTTTTTTTGGGACAATGTTTTTAATTTTATTGCTTAGTAGAATCTGTAAAGTTTAAACAAATACAAGCTAAACACTCACAAACAAAATGCAAATGTTCGTTCATAAGGATTGAAATGTTAAATTGGTTCACTGATTTATGTTGTCATATTTGCTTACCTTCAAAATTTTCTAGTAGGCATAAAAAAGTTTCAAAAACATCAAACATATTTCTTTACTTCATTAAATGAAGTGTGCAGCCGTATAAGGGTCTATGCTACAATTGCTAAGTTTAGAGAAAATACATACTTTTGAGCTTAACAATCGTCTGTGGCATCCAGGCAGGTCACATAGACTCTTTTTCCACAGTACTATGAAAACACTTAAGCACAATATTATTATTTCACCTGAAGATATTGTATTCTGATAAATTACATAAGATAATCACATTCAGGGTGCCAGGTTTGCATTAATGAATGACTATGAAGCCAGGATGAGTCAATGTCATGTCCTTTCACAGTCTAAATACTCTCTAACACAATACTATACTATGGCTTTATTTTAACACAGGAAAATGAAAATATATGGTATACTCCATTCACGGTAGGAATTACTCTCTGGAAGGTCTTTTTTCCTACCAATATCCTACTGTATAATAGATTTCTGGTAGGGAAAAAGGCCTTTCAGAAAACAATTCCTACGGTGAACAGACTTTACACTAATGCAATATCTTGTGTTGTCGCCTAACTACCAAACTAAAATATTCCAACAGCATTAATAACCAATAATAATAATAATCTTTAAGATTTTTATTCTTACATAAAGTCAAATAAAATAATAAATAATGCCAAAATATTAATTTTCTCAGTTTAATTTGTCTCAGTTTGTTTAATCACTGGGCAGCAACAAATAGTGATATTCACGCACTCACGTTTTAATGGAAGCAGTACAGTACTATAAAGTACTGAACTTTTTGTGTACAAATTAATAAAGAAAAAAAAAACTTGTGGAAAATATGACATAGCCTGCCCGGGGCACACAACGTGACTGCTGCACATATACCTTTATACCAGAGCAAATACAAGCTGCGCTCTGAAGACAAACACAGGTTTGTGCTGACATCTCGTGGAAAATAATACAACTACCTTATTGGGCGGGAAGAGGACTTTTCCACCAAAAACTCAACATGTGTTTAAATGTAACATAGACCCTTATTAGGCTGCACACTTCAAATATCACAACTTTGCAATTTTGTATGAAACCATTTTCTTATATACTCCTTTCAAAGAAATTTTACTTCGCCAACTTTGAAAAACCATCCTGTATATTGAATAAAAAACTTATACAATTTAAACCTAGAACATTCTCTTCTAAGTACCAAAGAATTTACTACTATGATTAAATAAAAAAAATCTTTTAAAAGAATTTTACTGATCATTGCTTGTTTGTATTTCTTAATATCATTATTGACAATAAATACATTGTTTTCTTTCCTTACTATATTAAAAAAACATATGCTTAAGCTTAATCCTGAACAATTACTATATTTGAATGATTGGTTAATTTAAATAGCATACATAGTAAATTAAGTTAAAACCATGTAACCAAACAGGGTTGAGCTTTATTTTAAATCAATAAACCCTGCTACAAAGATAAATTAAAAATCTAAAATTTCATAACATTCCCTACATTCGTTTTTGGGCTGCTATTTTAAAAAAAAATTCCAAATAAGAGGTTTTTGGGTTTCACCGCCCATCATGTTTTATTTAATTTCTTCAGCTAGAAATAAGAAAAGGAACATTAAATAAAACTATTTTGTGGAGTTTTTATTGAGATCTAAAATGATAAATTTAGCATTTTAAAAGTTACAGTTCAACAAATTTTGGATTTGAACTTCTCAAAAAGAAAATACTTTATACTTAAAAACAATAACTAATACACACACAGACAATGCTTATGAGCCCTTTGTTGTGGAAATGTGTTTTTTTGGGTCAATTTTTCCTTGCATTATTTTTGTGCTATTGTTAGGCATGTTGGGTATTTATGTTGAATAAATATATTTTCAAGTTCCTTTAATATCTAATAAATGTATAAATACTATCAAAAAATTTACAACACACATTTGTTAATTATAGCAGAACGCAAGAGTTTAGATGATAAAGGCTTTTCATTTTGAATATTAATTTTTTATTTCCAAATTGTGTTTTATCTAATCGTTTACATACACTACAAATTTTTGTGTATTTTTATAGGCTTAACATATCTAGTAAATTTGAAGTAATTTTTAGAATATTTAGATAATTTTATAGATCATTTTCTGGTCTTAAAGTCTGGCTCCTGGGGATTACATTGAAATAAGAGTGTGGGAACGTCTTATAGATTTATTTTTTATTATTAAGCCATGTGGTGTGTGATTTGATGAGTGATAAGGAAAAGGTAGGATTCTTAAAACCGCTTATACACTAGGCGAAAGAGAACGAACGAAGGGTATTGAATACATTGGCTCAAATTTGTTCGACATTTGGTTCAAAATTGGCCTGGCCGTCCATATTAAGTGAACCGAATGTTTTCACGGAGGTTCGCTCACTTTCGCTGGTTGTCTAGTTGAAGTTTTGGTGTTTCTCTATTTTTCATTATGTCTGATGATTAAATTATAATCACTAGTGTATCATATATAAACTGTCCAGCCTAGTAGAAGATACAGAAAACAATTTAGTTTTTTAATCTGATCTTATAATCACATTGTGTTGGATTCCAGACACACTCAAGCTATCGGTATAAATTGACGAATTCGTTCGCTACCCTTCGTTTGCCAGGCTTAAGATGAGGATTAGATGGAATGTTTGGTGGGATTGCAATACGGAAGGTGCTCTCAAGTGGTTGATCGATATAGAATTTTTCTGGAGGATGGAAATATGGGACCAAGGGCAGCGGCCAAAATTTTGTCTACCCAGAGGTTCTGATAGGGACAAAGGTCACTTTTTTATAGGTTGACATGAGTGATATGTGAAAAATCTGTTAAGGTTTGGGGGAGGTATTTATTTTTATTGCGAAGTTTAGAAGGAAGGTCTAGAAATAGTCAAGACTGTTTATCTACATAGCTGTCAATGGAATTTTCCATAGATTTTTATTTTTTTAATCTTTCTATCTATAATCTTACACTAGGTCTTTTTGTAATTTTTATGTTTTATTATTTTGTTTTTAATTTTTCCTTTGATCAATGTGATGTTAATGCTTAACTCGGCCAGTTAGAAAAGATAGAATATGTCTCTAGTAGGGTTCTTTCACTATTATGTTTGATGTGTTCATCTGTTTGATTCTTTAGTTTTGGTCTGTGAACATCTCTTGTTGTCTTCAATTAGTTAATTTATAATTTTCGATTGAGTTAAATATGAGAGATACTCTCTTTCCCCCTCTAAATACCCGACTGAATGATAATGCTATCAATTTGTAAAATTTAATATTCATCCATTTATCTCCCTTGCGTCTTACTACCCGACCAAGCTATCCTCATAATTTCTTTAATAAGGTACAATTGAGAGTGTTTAAATTTAGGGGGAAGTGCACCTGCTCCTAATTGGAATGAGAGTGGTAAACTAAGGTAAAGCGTTGATAACTCTGACCAGGATTCAAACCCTAACCTCCCCATAACCATCTAACCAAACTAGATGAGGCGAGACTGACGCCTTTGTCTGCATACCTATTGGTGAGTAGTGTAACATAACAATGTGACTGGTTTAAAGTAACTCAAATAAGCGCAAACCCGCACCGTTGGGCAAATAGACAATGATGTTAGTATTATATAGTCTTCCCTGTGATTGAGAGGTCGAGGTATTTCCTCACTTTCATTCTTCATAATTGCGGTTACATTTCCTCTATTTTACCTTTATCTCACTTTAATGTAATATGTGGGTAGCCTGTATTGGTAGTAAGGCTAAATAAAAGTTCTAGGTATTGCTGAGAGATTATTAACCAAACTCAAACAACCAGACGTGAACTACTCGCTCGTAAGTCAAGCTCATTATTTAAATTGTTGCCTGAATTGCCTAACTTACAACAATGCACTGGCCGGTATCTGAATCATCACATTATAATATTGTTTCATGTTGTCTTCTTGATTGTTATTTTTAGCTGTAATCCAGGGGTCTCTCTTGTCTGGCCGTGGACCAGAGATGTTTGGGAAGTTTTGTCAACCACTTCTTTCTCAAGATAGACTCTTCCCTTTCAGATCGGGAGCCCTGGGCCAGCTTGATCAAGTATGTGTGTCGAGAAACCCCAAATAAACAATGTTTCAGGTGTAACCGCTCGTCTTGACATGTCTTGATCTATCCCAAACAAAATATGGATATCTCAAAGCGTCTGTCTCTGATATTATGTCGGGATCACGATCAACGTAAATAAACTATTGTGTGGTCAGAATTCACGTAACTTAACATGGATTTGAAATGTTTGAGAACAAACTGTTCACCAAAATCAAACCTCTATCATTTAGAGGCTGATTAGACTACAAGTACTTGCAATACAAGCTTACTTGATTTACAAAATAAAGTTAACAAGAAGATATTACGTTTTAGAGTCGAGAAACGCGGGCAAAAATGTACCGAAGAATTAATTCGCTTGCATACCATAAACAAACAGATTTAAATACTAAATAGCCGTTTTGAGGCCACTCGCAACATGATTGGCTATCTAGAACACGTGGGGGTACCTTCACTTAACGTGACAGATTTCCCCTACAAAGTCGTATCGTGCTACACCAGGACGGTAACGCTAGGTTACGTTACGTGAAAATAAATAGGTCTTCCATTTACTTTCTATCAAAACCCATACAAAAGTGATTGTGAGCTATTGTAGGATAGCCTACTGATTGGTCGGTGTCCAATGGTTGAATAAATGTATTTTACAAACAAATGTACACACATATGGTCGGAAACGTAATCTTCTATCCCAAATCTACCTTATTATGTTACTAATTGGCATATACGGTACTACCACTGTCGAATGAGGAGTGAAATAGTCTGTTCTGACCATACGGACACTCCGTTTACTCTGAGATGTAACTTACCTTGACCAATTACATTATGCAACTTGTGCTACCTTGTGTACTAAGCAAATATCTGTACATTTTTGTTTCCTCTACAATTCTTCAACGTTTTTAAAACATTCATTTACAATTGTACAGTAGAACTTAAACAGTATTTAACATTCACTAACGTTATTAAACAATTTTAATATATTCATGCGTTGACTCAACCGGCGACTTCCTCGGATCATCATTTCAGGAGTGCCCGAGTCTTGCATTTGACGATATTGTTAGTGATAATATTCCAACCGAGGCTCAACAGACAGAACAATCAAGTAAACAAGGAACCATTTGGCCTTTAGTCCAACGAATATAGATTTTTTGCGCAAAACTGGTGCCAGGTGACGAAATATTAAAATGGAAAAAACCAAACTTTTCTCACTATGCCTAAAACCACCAAAGGGATTGCAAAAATAGACTACTACCGCTGTATCAGGATTTTGAATATTACTAGCACCGTGTCTTACTACCCGTTCGGGTTATACACACTTTCGCTCATGTGTAATGGTAGGGTGATTGTGAGACTCTTAACACCATTGCCCTTTTTTTACTAATTAATATTTTCCTTTTGGAATGTAATTCCTTGTAACAAGCCGGAGACTCCATCATTTTTGCTATATTTTAACTGTTATCAATACACTATTATTTAAATAAATATATACACATAAAATTATAACTTCACAACCTTACGGCAAAAAAACAAAATACACAACCAGCACATACACAAAATCTTAACGTGATCAATAAAAAAAAAATCTACACAGAGTACTAATAAAATATGAGTGTTTATTTAGTGAAGGTTTTTGAGATAGCTATTAGGAACACGGGACTCACACTACTGTAACTTTACGACTGTACTGGAGGAAGAAGCACCAATTACTGACAACGACAGCCCAGCATTGCCACATTTGATATACATTCGAAGGAAGACTGATCACGGAAAACAAAAGAATGACAGCGCTGTTGCTCAAAAAGCTACATATATATGAATAAATATAATCTGTTTTACACACAGGGATACATCTTTTACTACACTTTTATTAAGTAATGTTGCATTGATAAATACATACAAAATTGACTTCACTATTTTTCGTACCTCGTCTGCAAACCCGCCCAGGAAATCCTCTTATTTACACAAATGCGCTAGAAATGAGAATGTTAGAATTTAGAGGAAATGTATGTCTGAAAACAATTATGAAAAATTATCCTCAGAACACCCGTCGCGGGCTGATGCTTGGGACCATGGGAACTTATATATAAACTAATTATTTTGCGTCGCCCTTAGAAAAAAAGAAATTAAAAGTAGGAAACAAACAATATTGCATTATAATCACATAGTTTTTTTTAGAGAGGATAATTATAATTGGAAAATAATTAAAACAAAAGTTATTGTCATCCTGTTTTTTCCTTGGTTATTTATGAAAAGTACTCGTTACCTTTAAAAGTCAGCTGTAGAGACTCACTATCGCTTTCTCCTTTGCTGATCGATCGTAAACCTAATAGTTTGATAATATTTACATCGTGCATCTACATTCATTAGTAGGGCCCTTGATCGTAAAACATAGGCAGTTTATATAAACAATACACATATATATATATACATTTCATGCTATTACGAGTTCAATAGGTTAACTTTATAGTCCCTATAACTGCCTATTTATTTGTTTTCCCCCTCTTTGATGATTAAGCGCCTTTTTGGGCTTTGATCTTTCTCGTTTTCATACAATGTGGATCTTTATCTGAAAGAGAGAGTCCAGTTTCTTATAAATTGTAAGTTGCGGCTTATTTGGAGTAGGTTTTAAAATTGACAGTTAAATAAATAGCTTTCATTGAGCGTAGCGGAATACTGACGTTTGGTAACACAAACACGTGCAGTAGAGTAATTACTGGGTTGTTCACGCTTCCATTGCATTATGTGATATTACATGTAGCAAAACATACAACATATGCACACTTTGTGGATGTGATAAGTGATAATAAACTAACAACTGTCATGATTACAGAATCCTATGTTTTGTATATTTGTGGTTATTAAATGTTCGTTTGGAACGCAGTTGTTGCTTTGATGTTTAGTTGGGCGTAACACAGATGCTAACTATTTAAACATTCTTACCAGAGGAAGAGACTCTACTCTAGTCCATCAACAACAGCTTTGAGGATTGGAGTTAAGTGGCATACAATCATTAAGATTTTATTAACAGTAATGTTCGAAAATAAGATTATCGAGGACAAAACTGAGAAGCAATTGTCCTGTGCACCCACTTCGGTGGCCGCATGATCTAAGGCGCTGCTCTCGCAGTAGAATAGCACCGATGACGGGGAGGTTGAGTTTCTAATCTCGGTCGGTGGTTTTTCCACAATGGTTTTCCATTCCACGCAAATGCGGGTACACCTAATCTAAACATAACCTTCCTCATCCCTGAAACAACTAGCGTAATTAATGCAAGTGTATAACCCGAACGGATAGTAAGACGCAGTGCAAAAAAACCTTTTCTTGGCTTCGACTTATAAATAAATACACTACTAGCAATCTCACTCGGCGTTGCCCGTGGCCACAGACAAGGATATAACAGATACCCAGCCTTACGAGAGTTTTGTTGCGCTTCCAGAGTCAGGTATAACTTAAAATATCCAGT
>CABFVX010009435.1:0-15550 GCA_902151425.1 Timema shepardi
GCACGTCAACCACAAGTTCTGCGGAGACTGAAGAGGCCATTTGTTCTTCAGTAGGTCCCATTAACATAATAAACACGAAGGTGAATAATGTCGGGATCATCGCAACACTCAATTTATTCTTCCACGGTTGATTACCTTGATTTATTTGTAAATTATTATTATTCCGCGTCCGTACTCCCCTGAATCTTTGTTTTACTTTAAACGAAGGTTTAATTGTTTTAACGCAATCTTCAAATATCTACCACTGTATAGATTAAGATTATTTACTGGAGTGATTAATATTTTTTCACTTGTTTTAATTTTTTTCCTCCTTTAATGGTGCTGTAGAAGACTCGAGAAGACCAGGTGGACAGACAGGGGGACAAATGAACAAGTCCTAAGAAGAGTGGGTGATAAGAAAACCATTTTGGATGTGATCCTTCGGTATAAAGCAAACTGGATCAAACACATCCTTAGGAGGAACTGTCTTCTGTATGACGTAATAGAAGGAAAGTTTGAGGGAAAGAGGAGCTTAGGAAGGAGGAGGATTCAAATATTGGATGACTTGAAGGAGGAGGCAGAGGACAGGGTTAATTGGCTGTTAAAGCTCACTGACAAAGGGTATTGATATGTCATAAGGCAGATCACCTAATAATAATAATAATAATATAGATTTATATTATATATATAATGTTCACATAGTTTCCAAACAACTAAAAATACATATTAAATTATATGATTCATCTTTTGAATGATTTCATGGCATTAAATAGAAATTAAAAGTTTATAGACACATTCTTAGACGTCAGACAACTATGTTCTACTTAAGTCAGCGGAAACCATTGTCCAATTAAAGGGTAGCGTGGGATATCGTATTCTATATATGATATCTTATTCATTAATGTTTGACTATAATATGAGAGTTTGAAAAAACATGATTTATTGATGTTCATACCAACTAAAGTTTCACAATCAAGAAAACTATACTATCACAAAGGTAGTTATATACTGTTATCCACAATATAGTCCATGTAGGAATAGTTTTTGTAGATGATAATTTAAAACGTTGTTGATTGTTAAATTAATAGCATCGACATAGTTCAAAATAGCTGATCATGGTAACTTAAATATGATAAAATTAATTAATAAGGAAAGTAAACTCTAAAGTTTTCTTTCCTTATTAATTAGTCTTAAATTTCTCCTTACCAACACAACCATGAATATTACTAAAATTCTATAAGATAAGTTCATATATGTTGACAAAATACGAGTTCGGCACAATATAGTTCTGTAGTTCTGACGATAGCGAGTGTAAATACGGGGGATCTATATCCTACATATTCCATACTCGTAATGCGACAGCAGTTGTACAGCTACGCACTTCTAGGGGGTAAACAAGTTGACCCTCACTCAACGACCAAAACTGTCGTAAACATTAGGTTTCCTCCCCTTTCGATGGATACATCATTATTTGTCATCTTTTGTATTACTGGACAGTCTCGACAGCTTTACACTTTTTTTTTCCTTTCAAACACAAACAATAAAGGTAAGTAATAATTGACAGATAAACTCAACATCCACCTCCTATAAAATAATGACGATGATAATAATTATAATAGCTCTTTATAATGATACGTTTGCCAGTTCATTGCTCTTAAATCTCTGTTCATATTGACGTAACACTTAGCTATGCACCTAAATATTAATAGTTGGCTGTTAGGTGCATATTAGTGCATATTTTAGGCGATTAAAAGTGTACATTAGCACAAAATGTGACTTTATATGACTCCGCTAATTGCTTTTGCTTCTGAATGAAATAATGAGGATTGACTGATCAATAATGACGGGAAAGAAAACAAAAAACATCGCCATGAACACAGAAAATAAGACAGAGAAAAAAATAAAACGTTTATTCATAAGTTTTTTTTTTATGTCGGCTGACAAGTTGACGTGTCCTATTTCAAAAAAACAATATTTTACCAGCCACATTACCATCTTGTATTAATGTTACATTCAAGGGGGCACAAAATTGCAGTGTTACCCGTATCACTTTATTGAAATTAATATTTACGTGTTCATTTGTATCAGAATATTTTCTCTTTCGCGACTCCATGGTGTATTGGTAAGAGATTGACTACGAGTTTAGGAGATCCTGGGTCGATTCCAGTCGGTACTTTAAGAAAACATTTAACACAAAAAAAACCAAACTCAGAAATATTGGGTTTTTGTGTTGAATGTTTTGTGAATGGATCGTCTCGTGTGATGTTATAAACTTGTGTGTATAATTGACGAACCTTTTCTTACATTTCAAGAATATACTAACTAGATCCATGCTTATACATTTAAACACTATAGAACGTGTTATGCGACTCTCATTTTGGAAAGATGGCGTCAATTTTGACATCTGAAACTAAAGTTGGTAAATTTTTGCTGATTCATTGTGCCATTTTTATATCAAAACATGTTTCTTGTCATAATAAATCAGATATTTCTCCAGTAGAAACAAAGAGTTTATTTTCTCCACACGGTGATATCAACAGTTGTTGATTATCTGTCACGAGCATGGTGGCATTTGGTGACAAACTTTTTAAATAAAGAGAAAAGTTTGTCACAAAATGCCGCCATGCTCATGACAGATATTCAACAACTGTTGATATCACCGTGTGGAGAAAATAAACTCTTTGTTTCTACTGGAGAAATATCTGATTTATTTTGGCCAAAAGATGTTTGTGCTATAAAAACTGCAAAAATACTGCCCTAAACTCACGCTCACTAGCACCCCGCCTTATGGTGTAGAGGTAGCATACGAAATTTAAGATAAATATATTAGGGTTTTTGCAACAAAAATCTTTTCTGTACGAAAAATATTAAGTAGTGGCTTATTAGATAAGTGTAGTTTAAATTTCTACACATAGTTAGTTATCCTAACAGTCACTGGAAATTTCTCCCGGGTAAAGTGCCATTCGAGTAAAAAAACTTTTCTAAATGAAGGAAAAAAGCCGTGTAAAAACTACACCTATGACAAATATTCAAGAAGAATTGAGATTACTGTGAATACAACTGAATTCAACATATTGTCTACTGAAGTAATACGTGATATGATTTGACAAAAACATAATATGATAAAGCTCGCTAAATATCTTGAATTAATAATATGATTACTTCAATGTCTATGAATTGAAATTGAAAGTTTCATAGCTTATGTTTTTTTTAATGCGAAGGTTTTCCGAGCTCAGTTATCAATTACTAGAAGATCGACTGAAAATACTTTTTATGGCGATGCTTTGGCCACCCTTGCTACATGCTCTTGTCCAGATACATACAATATTTTGAAAATATCTAATGATAATTTTGTATTAAGACTTATATTTTTTAAAATAACATAAACAAAACCATTTTTCCTTTTAAAGCATTACCTACGTTTGTCATAAAATATGTACTGTGTACAGTGATAATAAAACTGGTGTTATATTTATACATCAACATCTTATAACCATCCAAGCTATCCACATACTATAATTATATTGACGAGGAAGGTTAAATGTAGAGAAAAAGTACCGGCATTTGCACGAAGGAGCAGTGAGACAGGATTGAGGATGAGCTTTATATTTAATCCATTTGAAGATACCGATGTAGGTTTGTTACATATGAATTAAAATGTCAATAGTAATATATTATATTTTTAGAATTGAAAAATGACACCTGGACACAGGAATCGAACCCGGGACCTTTTACTCAGAACGCCAATGCTCTACCACTGGGCTTTCTAGGAATTGTCCTATGACCAGGATCATTCTTCACTCAGATGGAGTAATACTCTCTAAAAGCAAAAATAAACACTTTGACTATTTGATTATTCAATAATACATTATTTACGATTTTTTTTACTAAACATTCAAGATTTTCAATTCTTAAAATTTTTCAAAACCATTCAATATATCCTGTATTTATTCAATTTTTTTGAACTCATTATAAAAAGTCTATATATTTAATTCCATTTAACTAAATTTTACTATAGTACATTTTTAATACATTAGTTTAAAGTCTTGTAGATAACAGAAAGTACGCAAGTGAGAGGAAAAGAAAAGTATAAGGATATAGGAAGAAGAAAGCATTTTACTAAACTGACCCGTCCACAGGCTGGAAACAATTGATGATGATGACTATGAAAGGTGAAACTACAATTTATTGATAATTGTTACATTTATCGCCCATTTCTGGAATCAAGCCCGTGACCCACGCAGTTAACAGATTGTAAAAAATAATAATTGTTGAACAAATGTAGCTTATAAATCGCTTACAGAACCGGATGTTTAGTGAGGAATAAAAAGAATATGATTACACTTTTTTCTTTGTAATTACCGTCAGTGACGTAGACTCCATATTTCGTCAACACACCTAGAGAGCGCGGTGAAGATAAGCGGTCCGTGTTATCAGGAGAAGATAACAAGACCGAGTGCTGGCCGATCTTTGAGCGATACCCAGGCGTGTTGTGTTTAATTGGATGTGAGTGAAAACATGGCGTCTAATGAGGCTGAAGTTTGGGGGTATCTGTACCCTTACAAACTGGAATACGATTGTTTAGGTGAGTCAAGTTTGTATTGAGTTTGAGGTGAATTCATCTTGTAAACTGCCTTGGAACAAGATTGATATTTTAGTATCTCTTTTTTTTTTTGCTCTCTCGCAGCAAAATAAATCAAGGCCAAGCTAAGGTGCTGCCATCTGTATTGTTTGTGAGTTTACGTGTCTTTACTTGAATACCTGCACCGGTGGACGAGCAGTCTTAGGAGTTTTTATTTCGGTTTTGTTTGGTGCGCTTGAGTTTTACTAATCTTGTAAACTACCAAGAAGAGTAGGGATGGGGAATATATCATTTAGAAAGGGGGAGGGGTGACTAAACTCCATTGGCTTACGCCCAACATAAATTTTGACACATATTTGTTGACCCATCAAGAACTACAAACTATTGATAGTTTTTTCTTCTTCTGTAAAACGGTGACAAAGGGTGGGGGAACCGTAAGGAAACCAGGAGGGCATTTGCCCCATAGAAATAATATACCATCCCCTAAAGTAATTTGTACCCTAGATATTTATTTTACTTCCCTTTGATAATCTCGAATAATAAGCTGATATTATGTGGCCTTATATCCCACTCAAAATGGCTTCTAGAAGCAACCAATTTTCAAACATTTTCCATGATTTGGAAGTCAAACCTCTCATAAGCACCGTTTATTTTGTACTAATTGTTTCATCCTTACTCCTAAACTATTTTGAATATTCGATCAATTTCAGCAATTTTTGTTTTGTTTTTATTCTTATCCGTTTAGAGCACCAAATAAGGAAACAAATACTGACTAAGAGTTGACGTCATCAAAGGAATTTCACTGCTTGGTTGGGGAGGTAATAACACTCAGTCCAAATATGTACTCACCATAACGCTCAGTTAACACTCAGTTAAGGTGAGCCGAGAGAGGAAACTAGAACATTTTTTATAGACAAAACATTTTTTTTTAGCCAAAAATAAATAAGATATCTCTCCAATAGGAACAAGAGATTAATTTTATTCAGACGGTGATATGAACAGTTGTTAACCATCTGTCAAAGAGTGCCTTGAAAATTAATGACAACTTTTTCTATCGATTAAAAAAAATTCTCATCTAATGCCGCTATGCTTATGACATATATTCAACGATTGTTGATATCGCCAGGTGAAGAAAACTAGTTTATATGTTTCTATCAGAGAAATATTTGATTTACTTTGGCCAAATAAATGTTTTGTAACAGAAACTGCAACAACGCAGAGCTTTTCTCAGGTCTCCTACACTCCCACAGCAATGAACATGTTGCACCCCGTGTCGAGAGTGTGTGGATCAAAGAAAGGGGTGGGCCATGCAACACGTGGCTATATATGCAGGAGAGTGAACAGAAGGGAGTATGTAAGGACAGGGAGGTGTGGAGACAGTTAGTGAGGAGGGATTTAGTAGAGAATTGTTCTATGAACTATACGCACAGTTTCTTGCCTACATCGTAAGGGAATGGTGTGATTATGTATGTATGTATGTATGTATGTATGTATGTATGTGTATATGTATGTATGTTTGTATATGTGTATGTGTATGTATGTCTGTGTGTATGGCTATATGTATGTATATTTGTATATGTGTATGTTTATATGTGAATGTATGTATATGTAGTGTGTATGTATGTATGTGTATATGTATGTATGTATGTATATGTGTATGTATATATGTATGCATGTGTGCATGTATGTATGTTTTTTCAGTATGTACATATATGTAGTACAATTTTTATTTCATCCTACACACCACTATTAACACGTTTTCACTAAGTAAACTTAAATTGGTTCTTATGTTGGCTATTTTATATTATCTACTGACTACTGATAAACGATCCATTACTTTCACTCATGTAACGGTTTTAGTTAACTCTCATATATTATTATTAGCACCGCGTCTTACTACCCGTTCGGGTTATATGCACTTACGCTAATGTGTAATGGTAGGGTGATTGTGAGATGAAATAGAGGACCTACAGTTTAACGTGGAATCCGAACCACGGTGGAGGCCTGGCATTCCTCACATTCACAAGATGTCTTGTCAGAGGTGAAGGAAGGGTTTGGTAATCAGATAAATCTNGTGAAGGAAGGGTTTGGTAATCAGATAAATCTTTGCCGGGACCGAGGATCGAACCCCGGCCGCCAGCACAGAAGTCTGACACCTTACCCCTAGACCACCAGGTCACCGACTCTCATATAAATGACGATGCTAACATTAAGACAAGTTTGACATAAGGTGTGATTATTAAAGACCGATGCAATTGAAACATACTTTAGTTAAAGAATATAACAACCCAAGATATTATATTTATTGTTCTGTTCCGTTTTAAGAAAAAACAAACATAATATATACATTAAAACTAAAAATAATAAAAACTATTCCGGTACCGGGAATCGAACCCGAGCCTTCTGGGTGAAAGCCAGATATCCTAGCCACTAGACCATACCGGATGATTAGTGATGTGAAACATATTTAATAATTTAGTTTCTAAATAAGTTGAGTGCATCCATTTTTTTAAATCGTATAGCCCAAAGGAACATGACGTCCAGTTCTGTCCCCTGTATGTAGACTATTCGTCTCTCTGGTGACACGGAGCGTTGCCCAGTGTACACATACCTGCAATGAGATGATGTAATGAGAGTGATTGTAAAGGTGTGGAGTCTGTTTGACCGTTGGGATCATTCTCCTAAAGGCCTTTTCTACACTAGTGGTTAAATCGCTAGCGACCGCACTTTTGAATGAAACTCCTGTTATCAAGTTTGAAAATAAGTAACAATACTTTTCCTCAAGATGGTATCACGTTTTGCAGTATTTTCATGAAACCACAGGTATTCTGTGGTACAAAAATCACTTCTCTGGGTACATTCTGCGATTCATAAATATAATATGAAACTGTCCAGTTCAGTGGCGCCTCATAGTTAAAATTATTGGGGGTGCTGCTCCAGAATTTTTTTATCCTTTGTTTTAAAATTGTGTAAAAGGAAAAAAAACATGTATAAAAAGAAAATTTATTCAGGAACTTGATAAAATCTTAACAAAAAAACAACATTTTTTACTTACTTTAACTTAAATTGTTACAGTTCAAGCTCGATCTATTCATTTAAAAATTAAATCCATTCTTCTTGTTTTAATTTGCACAAAAAGTTCATTAATTTTTTCCCTTGATCTCTGGATGACAATTGAGGAAATTTTTCTCCATTGAAAGTACTGCAAGCGCATTTAGTATTTCTGTTAAATAAAATAACCGAAAAAAAAATGAATCAAATAGAATAGCAGGAAGCAGAATAATAATCTAATTCTACACTCTTCTACACTCTATCACATTCAAGAATATTGTACGCGGTTTTTTAAGCACAACACACGCTGAGTAAAAAAAACAACACTTACTTCCACCATCGCACCAGAGCCGGCACTGCGAGAGCAACAGTGCTCTCTCTACCTGGCAGTCCCGCCTTCCTCCCAACCCTCCTTCTATGTGCGCATGCGCACAACAGTCAAACACCACGTCACTGGCACTGTGAAGCGCACAGTTCCATACAAAGACCTTTTTCATAAACTGGGGGATGGCTACTGAAGTACTGACACTAAGCTTAAGGAATGTATATTGCACTAAAGGAATAAAGAAAGAATTAAAGAAAAAAGGACTCATTATATTAAATGTTATCGGTAATATCAAGTGGAAATAGGGGGTACTGCAGTTCCGCAGTGCCTATACACGAGCCGCCACTGGTCCTGTTGAGAGACGGTTCAATGATGGGCGGTGAGTCCACTAACGTCTCTTTTGACGAGTTTCCTCCAACAAAATAAGTCTCGTAGTACAAACAACATTTTTAAACCATTCGGCACAAGTGGAAGAAACAATGGCGGCATTTAAACCGCTAGTGTAGAATCGGCCTAAGGGAATAATAATCAAGGTACCAGCCGGTAATCGAACCAACAGGTGCATTGACCACTACATTACGGGTTGTGCATCCAGTGTATAACTAAGTATAATTATAAAAATGGAGGACATATCAAGAAAGTAATTAAAATGGACATTAATTACTAATGTTATTGTTCTTCAAATGCTTGACTATTATTTTGCGATTATGGAACTTGTCTGGTAAATAGTAATGTTGATACTCGCACGGGTGGGCGCGTGTCTGTTTGTCAGTGGTGGGGATGTCTGGTTTAAAATAATGTTTGGCTGTATTTAGGATTTTTTTTAATGGTTTCCCAATCTTCCGTCATGTAAATTCAAGTTCATTTATTCTCAATTCTACATTCTTCGTCCCTACCTCATTAGAGTAATTAACTTACGTCCTCGTGTTGTAGTGGTCAGTGCACCTGACTACGAGCCTAGGGGGTCCCGGGTTCGATTACCAGCTGGAACCTTGGATATTTTTCTCTGAAAGAGAACTATCCCAACAGTCATCTGGGTTTGGTTGGTTAGTCTTAAGTTAGGTTTAGGTTCACACCTCCATAATAACCATCATCACATCATCTACTTGTAGTCACGTGTGGACAACATCCTGTGGTGTACCCTGGGTAACGCTCTGAAACACAGATACGACGAATAGTCTACATACAAGGGACAGAACTGGATGTAGTGTCCCTCCCGGTCAGTAATGCCATACGCTAAAATAAAGTGTAATAAAGGAGTATAACCTGGATTGATTGTGGGACGCGTAGCATACAAATATTATAAGATAAACATAGTCTCGAGACAAACATCATCAATAACTATTTAGAGGAAGTATACTCGCATTTGCGTGGAGGAAGAGTAGAAAGCCATGATAGAAAAACCACCCTCAATACACCCGACCGAGATTCGAACCTTGATCTCTCCGTCACCGGCAGTTTAATATACTGTGAGAGTAGCGCGTTAGAATATTCGCCCACAGAAACTGGTGATAGTAATATTAAACTACATACAGTACTATCATTTTACAATCAGTCGTCCCTTGTAAAATTTAATTTCCAACAAATGCATTGTTATTTAGACGATTTCAAGTTGGAACTAGGCAAATTTAAATTCGATCTTAGGATAGATCCTTTTTATTTGCTCTATTTTACTCGTGACTATCCAGTAATAAGCAGTCGACAGTTAAATTTCGTTATCTCTTACATAAAAGACGAGTCTAAAATTCAAATATAGTTAACATAGATACATTCAATTGAAACCTAATAAATTACTTAAATAATTGTTTTAGATCAAGCAGCTATTGATTATTAAAGTAATTGTTTCAGGAATAAATAAAAAGCATTTTTACAAAATGTAAAAAAATATTTCCGGTACCGGGAATCGAACCCGAGCCTTCTGGGTGAAAGCCAGATATCCTAGCCACTAGACCATACCGGATGATATTTAAATATCGACATTATAATTTTAACATAAATAATTTAGTATCTTAGAAATTTTAATGTATCTAAATATTTTAAAACATATACGATTGTACAAAGATAGAAGCCATATCAAGAAAGTAATTAGATAATAGAGCACACACATTATTTATGACCAATGTTTCTTGAATTCTTTGAATTATATAGTATTGTTAAAACTCATATATTATATTCTGATGGTGGCGGGATGTCATGTTTCGAATCCCAGTTTAGTGTATTAAGGATGATTTTTTAAAATCTTACTCCACGAGTACTATTCCTCTAAACTCTACTTTTCTCATACCTGCCCCAGTAGTGCAACTAAATGCTTACAAACCGGACTGATAATGCTAATTAGTTGTGGGGCAAATAAACGTCCCTCCTAAAACGTTAACAAGTATCAACAACAAAATATACAAATTTGATAAGAATACCAAGCTACAGTAGCCCCGTGGCTTCTTTGGTGCTGACTGACAGCTCACAGCTGACAGCTGCTAAACACATGTTTTTGCAGATCATATGGTTCGGCGTAGGGATGGATAATTTGGTCTGGTAACTTTTCAAAGCCATCAGCCGTCAGCTGTGAGCCGTCAGTCAACACCAAAGAAGTCATGGGGCTACTGTAGGTTGATTTATAAAGATTGTTTTGATAGCTGAGGTTTCATTTGTTGAACTTTCCCAAACTAGGACGAACCATTTGTTTGTTTGTTTGTTTGTTAATTAAGGTATGTTTTACTCGTACCTCACTGACTGATGATCTTTTCAGAAATGAGGAAGGACGAGTATTGCGTAGGTCGGGAAGGGTGTGACCTCATCCTGCCAGAGAAGACCGCCAACGTGAGTAGGAAACACTTCAGCGTGTCACGTGTGGACGGAAGAATCGTCTTGAAAGACTGGAGCTTGAATGGAACTTACGTCAACGGGACGGAGGTCGGGAAGGACCGCACGGTACCCCTCAGACACAACGACCTCATCGCCCTCGTCAGTCCGGAAATGAAAAGTGAGAGATTGCCATCCCTAAAAAAAACAGATTTAGTCTTTTGTTGGGTTGTTGAAATTAAATATTAATCGAAGTGTACACATAAAATAGCAAAAGAGAGTTTATTTTAGGTAATTGATACAAAAATATTGTTAGATTTTTCTTTTAACTTCAATTTTAACAAACAATGTGTTTTAACGTAAACTGAGTATGCTATGTCAGAAGTCGGTAAAAAGATCCTATCCATTGGTACCTTATTCATCGCTGTAGGCTTTGTATTGGTTGATAAAACATTATTATTATTATTATTATTATTATTATTATTATTAGCACCGCGTCTTACTACCCGTTCGGGTAATACGCACTTACGCTAATGTGTAATGGTATGGTGATTGTCAGATGAAATGGAGGACCTACAGTTTAACGTGGGATCCGAACCACGGTGGAGGCCTGGCATTCCCCACATTCACAAGATGTGTTGATAAAAAAGGAATGTTGACAACAGAAATAATATATAGGATCTTAAAAGTCATTTTCATGGAAAAATGAAACTAACTCTTTGGTTTTATAATGTTAAACAATAACAAAAAACAAAAATTTAATCAAAATCATTAAAGCGGATTTCAAAGAAATCGATTCCGTCTCTTTTTGCCCTTCAGTAAACTACCCTTGATCTTAGGGTAAGGTGTCTAATTCCAAAAACCCTTATAAAAACTCTAAATACCAAGTTTTATTCGAATCTAGGTCAAGATACAGACGCATATAAAGACGTGAAAATAACTTTTTATGTTTCAGGGGGTCCAGAAACGCAGACATTTATCAAAATCCAGAGTTAGATTTTTTTAAACGATCACAATACTTCTCTTTCTTAGGAGCCGAGAGAAAGTAAAGACTGTCATTAAATTCCAGGACACCCTTGACAGATATTCAACAACTGTTTCTACTGGAGCAATATTTGATTAATTTTAGTCAAAAAAAGTTTTGTTAAAAAAATTACAGAAAAACTGCCCTTAATTCAAGTTTCCTACACTCCTCCCTGAACCTTTATCGTCCCGGGAATTCCCCCAAAATAGGAATAGGGTGTATATAGGGGTCGTCACATAACTAAGGTGGATGTTAGTTTTTATTTTTATAAACTAATGAAATTGAATTGTTTTCAAATAAATAAAAACATACTACGATTGGTTCAATTAGTGTTTTTAAATAGAGATGGGTCGAATTCTATATTTCTTAGATCGGATCCCGATTCCGAATCTTAACTTTTCTTTTGAACTTCGAACCCAAATTAGAATCCTCAAGTCTTTAAAAAAAGAGTCCAATTTTAGTTAAAGCGAAGATATTTAAAATTTAATCTGTTAAAAGTTATTTGCCTAAGGCTTGGTGCCATTGACAAATGTTATTTTGTTTGTTTTTTATACAAAACAACAAAGAGAACACTTTTCTGATAAATTAGTTATATTAATATAAATATTATTTTTTTGGTAATGTTGTTACCCTCCCAGCTACACGAGTCATTATTCCTTTTATCAATTGTTTAAGATTATTATATCAATACAAGGTTTCTCATAATTGTACTATTTATGTTTTTTGTTGTTGAGATTTTCAAGAATCTCGAATCCCTCAAATATTACCCACTTCGGTGGTCGCATGTTTTTAGATGCTACTCTCACAGTAAACTAGACTGCCGCTGACGGGGAGATCAAGGTCCGAATCTTGGTCTGGTGTAAATAAATAAATAAAGGTGGTTTTCCAAAATGTACTTCCTTGATATATCTTTGTACAATCGTATATGTTTTAAAATATTTGGATACATTCAAATATCTAAGATACTAAATTATTTATGTTAAAATCATAATGTCGATATTTAAATATCATCCGGTATGGTCTAGTGGCTAGGATATCTGGCTTTCACCCAGAAGGCTCGGGTTCGATTCCCGGTACCGGAAATTATTATTTTTTAATTTTGTAAAAACTCTTTTTATTTATTCCTGAAACAATTACTTTAGTAATCAATATCTGCTTGACCTAAAACTATTATTTAAGTAATTTATTAGGTTTCAATTGAATGTATCTATGTTAACTATATTTGAATTTTAGACTTGTCTTTTATGTTTTTCATTCTACCTCAAAACAAATGTGGGTACACTTCCTATAAATGTAACCATCCTAATACCTAAAAACCATTAGCGGAACTAGTACATAAGCGTATAACCCGAACGGATAGTAAGACGTGACGCCAAAAGAAAAAAAGTTATAGGATTCAAGGTATTTGAGGATTATAACGTTTCATTTTAAAAATAGTTTTTATTTTTGTTCTCTGATTAAAGCGTTTGTTTTCATGACGACAAAGGACGCCAAAGGACACCACGACTACCATCCTGACGAGGTGAAGGAGAAATATTTAGTGTCTTTCGTCATTGGAGAAGGAGGCTACGGACAGGTCAGCCTTGTCTTCGACAAGGTAATATAGTCCAGGGGGTCAGACATTGTTTCAAACAGGCTTGGAGCAGGTTCTGGCCAGATGTCTGGGAGTGTGAGGGTTGATAGACTGGCCAACAAGCTTTGAATAGGGTCTGACCAGTTGGCTGGGAGTGTTAGGGTTGATAGACTGGCCAACAAGCTTTGAAAAGGGTCTGACCAGTTTTCTGAGAGTGTTAGGGTTGGTAGACTGGCCAACAAGCTTGGGACAGGGTCTAGCCAGTTGTCTGAGAGTGTCAGGGTTGATAGACTGGCCAACAGGCTTGGTACAGTGTCTGGGAGTGAGAGGGTTGATAGACTGGCCAACAGGCTTGGGACAGGGTTTGACCAGTTGTCTGAGAGTTTTAGGGTTGATAGACTGGCCAACAAGCTTTGAACAGGGTCTGACCAGTTGGCTGGGAGTGTTAGAGTTGATAGACTGGCCAGCAAGCTTGGAGCAGGGTCTGACCAGTTGGCTGGGAGTGTGAGGGTTGGAGACGACGAGCTAGGTCATCATTAGCACCCATAGCCTCAGTTAAAAAGATAATCTACCTTCCGGAGGTCTACCTGAGGACCTCTAAGTGGCAACACTGCTACTCAGGAGTAGCACGACAGGATTAGTAGGCCGGTGGCCGAAACAAATCAAAGTACTCAATAAAATAAGATAAAATGTTGGATTGGAGAAACTATTGCACTGTTAATAATATATTAAAAGTATTAATGTTACAAATGGGAGGTTCATTGCTAGATGTAGTGTTCTGAGTTTCTTTAGCACCGCGCCTTACCATCCGTTCGGGAGGTACACTTAAGTACTAGTTACTAAGTGTGCTAAGTACGAAGACGGTTGAATTTAGAGAAAGTGTCTCCACATTTGCGTGGAGGGTGAATGGAAAAAATTGATGTAAAATCATCCTCAGTACATCAGATCGGTATTTGAACCCATGCCCCCCTGTCATCAGTAGTCCATTCTAGATAGAGATGACCATGCTGCCCCTTAAGAGGGTTAGTCCAGGATAAGCAAATACATTAGTTTCCAAGTACTGTGCTGAAACAATGTCGTGTTAAAAATTAAACGCGTGGAAAATTTGTGTTAAAGTGAAGGTAAAGTGTATATCTATTTAATACCTTACTGAATTCTATATATTTTCAGAAAACTCGTAAAAAATATGCTCTTAAATACGTGGAAAAAGATCCTGAAATAGAAGACTCTCTGATGATGGAAGTTAAAATTCTTCAGCAGTTAGATCACGTAAGTCTCTACAACAATATCATCCGTGGTAATGTTTACTTTGATAGATAAAGCAGCTCTTTCAATATCTGGACGTTTTATTAAAGGCATAAACAAACTTGTATTTGATATGCATACGGGATGTATGTGGACTATTGCAAAGAATTAGACGTATCGAAAGAGGCAATAATGGCTGGATATAAAAGTGTGTTAATATCAACATTATTTTATGAATGTGAAGGGTGGGTTTTTCAGGAGAAACACAAGAGCTAGGGGAATGTGGTTGGAATGAAATATCTAAAGAAATGTTTGTGTAAAAACTCGTATGGATGGAATCAATAATAAATGGGTGCTGAAGGAGTGCGGTTTGAAAGGAAACCTAGTTGGTCAATATAAAAGAAGCGGTTTATGTTGTTTTGGACATGTTGATAGGATGAGTATGGATCGAGTGATGAAGAAAACATATGAAGGTAGAGTGTGTGCATCAAAAGGAAGGGGTAGGCCATGTAAGACGTGTCTAAATGTTGTAGATGAATGTGTGAAAAAGAGAAACATTAATGATTTTAATAATAACAGAGCATGTATGACTCGGTGTATGGATGTTGTTGAAGAGAAGGGAGTAAGCAAAGACAGGGAAGTGTGGAGAAAGTTAGTGAGGATGGATTAAGTACGGAGTCGTTGTTTTTTGAGCTAGATATAGAGTTTCTTGACTACCCTGCAAGGGAAGGGTGTGGTTAGTTATGTAATGTATGTATGTACTTAAGATTTACTACACCTAATTTTTACTGCAATTAAAGTATTCAAACATTTCATATCACTCGCTTTGTTACAAATCCTGTGCCTAAAAATAATTAAACAATAACAATAATTTGACTTAACTAATGGTAAAAATTACGTAAAATATAGGGGAGAATGGGGACGGATAATTTTACGATTACTTATTTATATGTGTGTGTGAGGGGGGGGGGG
>CABFVX010009436.1:0-18431 GCA_902151425.1 Timema shepardi
ATAGTATGTTCTGTAACTACAACAAGCAAGACCATATGCATACATACAAGTCAATAGTATGTTCTGTAACTACAACAAGCAAGACCGTATGCATACATACAAGTCAATAGTATGTTCTGTAACTACAACAATTAAGACCATATGCATATATACAAGTCAATAGTATGTTCTGTAACTACAACAAGCAAGACCATATACTTACATACAAGTCAATAGTATGTTCTGTAACTACAACAAGCAAGACCATATGCATACATATAAGTCAATAGTATGTTCTGTAACTACAACAAGCAAGACCATATGCATACATATAAGTCAATAGTATGTTCTGTAACTACAACAAGCAAGACCATATGCATACATACAAGTCAATAGTATGTTCTGTAACTACAACAAGCAAGGCCATATGCATACATACAAGTCAATAGTATGTTCTGTAACTACAACAAACAAGGTCATATTCATAC
This sequence comes from Timema shepardi, assembly GCA_902151425.1. Classification (NCBI taxonomy): domain Eukaryota; kingdom Metazoa; phylum Arthropoda; class Insecta; order Phasmatodea; family Timematidae; genus Timema; species Timema shepardi. Next base: position 468 of record CABFVX010009436.1, read on the forward strand.
AAGCCAACCGTACGTTCCTGTAACCACAACGTACAGAGCTAAAAACGTCCAAGTCAACTTTACGATCCCGTAACTACACTGGATGTCTTAACTGAGAGAACTGCATTGTTACTATTGGGAAACAGCGTTGTCATGTTCACGTTTTTGTGTGGTCAGTCTCCCCTTAAGATAAGTTTCGCAACGCTGGTCTGTTTAGGTTGCCAGTTGCGCCTTCTTACCCCAACACACCACCCTCTAACATTACTGAAAAAGAGTTGATTTGACAACATTTGACTGAGAGAGAACGAAGATGAAGCTTTACTCCATAAAGACCTGCAGTTCTCCATGAGTGTATAAACAGTCGGGGCCATCCATATGCAATATTATACATACGTACAAATTAACAAAATTAACCTATCTAGTTTCAGCTAGCGTTCACGTTGAAATTTGGGAAATAATTCTATTTATTTTCTAAACAGATATTTAAAAAGCACTTTATACAAACCGCAAATAAAAGCATATAGCGTAGAACTTGCATCGGTGGCCTCATGCTCTAAGGGCTGCACTCTCGTGTGACTAGACTGCCGATGACAGGGGTAGCGGGGTTTGAATCCCGCTCTTATGTACTGGGAGTGGTTTTTTCAAAATAGATCTCATTCTCCCTCCAAGCAAATAAATGTCCTCTAAATTCAACCTTTATCATCCCTAGTTTATTAGTGTAATTAGTAAATATGCATAGAACCTAAACAGACACGGTTTAAAAAAAATCTTGAACAGTACTGTTACATACTAGATTTCCATTCCAAATACCTAGATGACTTTTACTAGTATGACGTACCCGTGTAGAAAGAGTAATCTATCACACACTGCATACACCACCGGGAATCGACCATGGTATGTTTGACCCTCACTCACTATCCAATTAACCTCAAAGTGAATATTACAATAATTTTAATAAGGCTCAAAATTATGGAGGATAAAAAAAACAGTTTTCTTGTCAAAAACTTACTGACATTAACAAATACGCGTGTCACCAAATGCCTTTATTTATTTATATGTATGTAAAAAAGAAAGAAAAAAAGCTATTTATTATTTATTATTATTTCGTCCTCGTTTGGAAACCCGCGTGAGAAAAATTCCCCTGGGGTTCGTGCGATGGATACTTGTACCAGGCTCTGATAAGAATCCAGGAGGTAGTTATTGCGTGATACTCCCATTATTACACTCCCCCTGTTTGTTATACTCGCCTGATACCGCGTACAGTGTGTTAGGGAGGCTACCTACCATCGCTTCTACATGGAAAGGGTCAGTCAGTCAGTCATTCCGCCCCCGAGGGCCCCGCAGTTTATATATATAAATTGAGATCCAAACCGTATGGGCTGGGTTGACTTCGTATAATTAAAGTGAAGGGACGTGGGGAGGAGACATCAAAGGTATACTTAGAGGTGTACCTAGAGGATATGATAGGGAATAATAAATTTACTTTCGTCAAAGGAAAATGCAGCCATACTTACTTACTCGTAACTGTGTACTGTTAATGAAGTAAATTGTAAATAATATTCGAGTGATTGAATTAGTTTATTAATTAGAAATTCCCTTAGTAACACCCTTTAGCCCCTCTCCGTAAAAAGCTAGTTTATTAGATCTTAATCACCTATTTAACAACTTTTCTTATAGAAAATTAATTTAAGTTACCATGTTAAACCATATAATTGCAATATATTTTGCAATTACATAATACTAGTTACTATTATGCTTATCAAAACTAAAAAAGATTGTTCACAATATATAATATAGGTTATTAAAAACATGAAATGGATTATATCGTAAAACCAAACCAACTGTGGTGGCTCCAACGTGCTATTATTAATTTGTTTTAGCACCACGTCTTACCACCCGTTTGGGCTATACGATTATATACTAATTACACTAATTGGTTGGGGATTAGGAAGGCTTAATCTAGAATATGTGCACCTGTATTTACCTGGATAGAGAGTGGAAAACATTTTTAGGAAAAAATTCAGTGCACCCGACCGAGATCGAACCCCGATCTCCCCGTCTTTAGCAGTCTAGTCCAACATGAGATTAGCGTGATAGACAACGCGGCCAGGAAGCTGGTATATATCTAATTTTAATGTTGTATTTTTAAAAGTCTTTCTACGTTTTACGTCATTTTCGTGTCGTGTTCTGTATTTTTAAATAACTTTTTTACATAAGAGATCCATATTTTAGGAAACTTGGAAAGTAGTATTTAATGAGATGGCTGTGTTTCTCAGTGTGTTTATATGTTACTCTATTAAATATTAAATTAACAAAGAGATCTCGTCGAAATTTTGTACACCAGAAAATTAGGGGGGTACCGATTCAGATAGGCTACCAATGAATCGTTATCGGGCAATTATTAGTGCATCGGCAATTAATCGTAATCGGTGATTGTTATGTCGATTAATAGTTTCTTAAATATAATTTTAGTCGAAAATTTTCTAGGTAGGCGTTTAGTGATCAAAATAAAAAAACTACATATACACACTTAATATGGGTTGTGGGCTATGCAAATATTACATAACCAGATATTTAAATATAAGCTCATACCGTTGATAAAACTAACAATATAGTTCCAGCTTTCGCCGTTTATGCGTAAAATAAATGTTTGTATGCGTACAATCTGTTTGTATTAATTACATTAGCTGCTATCATTCTCTTAAACATATTGCCCAATAGCTATTAATAAATAATCGATAATTGGGGTTAATCAGTATAAATAAGCGTAACATGAGCAGTTATTTTAAACAATCGGTATAGGTTCTACTGAATCGGTACACCTTCATAATATATATTATAAGCGAGTCATACTACCCGTCCGGGCTATCCGCAGATTTACTTGAATTGTTCAGGAATAAGGAGGGTAAAATTTAAAGGAGTTTTACCCACGCTTACGTGGAGGTAGAGGAGGAAATCATTTAGTGAAAACTACCCTCAGTAAATCTGGCTGGGATTCAAACCTTTACTTCCCTGTCACTGGCAATCCAGTCCTTTGCGAAAGTAATTTCTTGGACCTTGTGACCACCGGGTGTCATCTCATGTTAACAGGAATATAGTCGACCTCGGTGGTTTTGGGGTAAAGTGATCGTCTCAGGACCCAATGTTCGTGGGTTCAAACCCAACTTGGGTCAATGGATATTTCTGGGACGATAAAAATACGTAGCACAACTTTCTCGGGAGAGGAAGTAAAGCCATCTGTCCCATGTTAATTATGGCATGGAAGATATGTGAAAATACATTTACCGGCAAAGTTGGTAGACCCTTTCGCTCTCACTCATAGAAATTCTCGTGTACTGATATAATCAATCGGCTCAGAAAGTTCACTTAAATACATAAATTAGATGAAAAAAATAACCAAAATGAGACTACTAGCATTTTAAGTTTATTAAATGTGTTCCACATTTGGACCGGTTTAATTACGAATGTTAACCTTGTTTATGTTATTGTTTCAGCTCAAGGTGCAAGAAGTTTTGAAAAAGAGGGAGCGCTACCACAAGGAGAATGAAGAGGTGCGTAATTTAATATGTTGTTATTCTTATTTTAATCTATGTACAATGAGCATGGTATATTAGAACTTATTTTAGACAGTAATAAAAAATAGTAATAAAATCCTAAGGTGTTAGTAAATCAATGGCGAGCTAGTATAAAGTGCTACCTCTAGTAACGATGGAAAATCAAATTGAATATTAAAAACAAATTAGACATTCAAAGATAAAATGATAACATACACTGGACTCAGTCTTATCAATCTCAAAATAGAACAGTTTTATCAATCTCAAAATAGAACAGTTTTATCAATCTCAAAATAGAACGCAATACGGCAAGATTGTACACGGACAAGACCGGATACAAAACTGGTTCGTAACTTTGGATGCGTGAGCATGCTTGAAATTTAGCAACGCCCATTGAGATACTTGTGACCGGCTATATTTTTAAAGATATTTCCTCCGCTGCTGCTAATAATTTGTTTTTCATTTAATTTATTTGGAATATTTAACGTGCACTTTCTGGAACGAGGGATTATATGAGCACACAACTTATAAACTGATTTAAATCTAGATCAGACATAAATTCCAGCCCCCAGCCGTTAATTCACACTACCTGCATTCCACCAATGATGAATTTTCGGTCCATGCGAGGAATTGAACCCAGAACGCTTATCTCAGTATACAGACACGCTACCTACTGAGCTATGGTGTCGGACTGCTTCAAATCACGTTGTGTCCAAGGCAGGGGGTATCTTTTAAACCGTCTTTCCCCCACCCCCACCTCAAATCTATAAACACTAGCTATTGATTATTGTTTATTTTAATATATCCATCCTTTATTGACCAACACTATAACAACTTTAACCGGACCCGTGGTGTAGTGGTCAGTGCATCTGACAACGATCCTAAGGGTCACGGCTCCTACCTTGTGAATTTGTTTCCTCGAGGGGAATGATCCCAACTGTCCCCAGCGTTTGGATAACTACAATAGCCCCATGACTTCTTTGGTGCTGACTGACAGCTCACAGCTGACAGCTGACGGCTTTGAAAAGCTACCAGACCAGATTATGTATCCCTACGCCGAACCAAATGATCTGTAAAAACATGTGTTTAGCAGCTGTCACTTCTGACGGTCAAAATTTAGGTATATATCTAAAATGTTGACCGTCAAAAGTCAGCTGTGAGCTGTCAGTCAGCACCAAAGAAGCCATGGGGCTATTGTAGGTTTGAGCTAGGTTGGGACTCACACTGGCTCCTCATAACTATCATCACATCATCTGATGGCGGGTACTACGTGTATACAACCTCCTATGGTGAACCTTGAGCAACGTTCTGTTCCATCAGAGCGGCACATAGTCTACAAACAATCGGCAAAACCTGGATGCCAGTCTGCTGCTCCAGGTCATATATGCCATACGATACAAGAAATAGCGACTTTTGTTTTAGTTTATTTGCAAATGTATATATATATATATATATTGTTTTTGATACAAAATTGCACATCTATGTTTAAACATTTGGGAAAAGGAGATGTTCCACAGCGTGAAGGTTTCTGGTAACACTCAAAAAAGGTCATATACCCCTCTACTGGTGCTATTTACGATTTTAACTTAACAAATGAGTATTAGGAAATCACCTGAATATGGGTAGTAATAAGAAACCATATATTATATCCAGCAACTTTTGAAGGGAAAAAAATATTTCCAAAGACCCCTTTTCCTGAAATGGATTAAAATTAATTTAAAGTTTAAATTTTGAAAGAAACAAATGGAACTGTTATTATGTGTTTTATTTTAGGCTACAACGGATATTAAATTAATCATCAATGGTGCTACGTCATATGGATCTGTTTTCCTCACTTGCCCCAAACGAAATCTTGGGTATCGGAAGATTTGCCCTCGGTAAAATCTTGGCCAAAATTAATTACCAATTTCAAGACGCTTTCCATTACTGAAACTAGCAGCGTCGTTCGTACCATATCGGATTACCAAACTCCTTGTGTTCAGAGGGAGGTGGTGGGAGGGGGAGGCCACAAGGCCAAAAGGGAGACAGCAAGATACGAACTCCTGACCTCGCAAAGTGAACTTTCCCAGACCCTTCTCGAGATTTTTTCTGTGCACTGGAGCACGAAGCTATTGCTAATGAAGGAATAATTAAATTCCTTCTCATTCCTTTCGTCTATTAGTGGCCCATTCTTGGAAGGATGTGGGGAAGGGAAAAGAGGGAGGCGATCGGATTGACGGGAACAAGTAAGAAATCTTCAAAGTTCTTCGAGGAAAGAAAAGACCCCCCTTTCCCCCTTCACTTCCACCCCTCATTCTCAATGTCTTTACACTTATTTTCCCTTATCCTCATACTGTTTTCTTATTTTCTTATTTACCTTTCATTCCATTCATCGGGCTTTTTCGCACTTTCTTTACACTTTTTTTTTTACACATGGCTCAAATAATTTCTAAACACTTTCCTATATTATTTTTGACGGTGTTATTTAAAACGTATCTGAATTACATCATCCCCCATTGCTTATACATCACGAAAAGACTAGATCCTGACTTCATGGGGATTCAAACCAAAGTAATTTGAAGCGTGTGACTACCGTTTGAACAACCATATCAGAGACCTACTAGTTATATTATTTATTTATTATTTAGCACCACGTCTTATTAACCATTCGGGTTATACGCTTAAGTACTAGTTACGCTAATGGATTAGTAATTGGGAAGGTTGAATTTAGAGGAAGTGAACCCACATTTGCGTGTAGGCAGAGTGGAAAACCACCCCAGTTCACCCTAGTGAGATTCTAACCTCGATCGCCCCGTCCTCAGCAGTCTAGCTCAACACTAAACTAGCGCGTTAATTAACCATGCCACCGAGGCGGGTTCCTAGTTTTAATATCAAACTGTGAATCTTACTAGTTACATACAACCCAAATAGAACCTTATCTATCATGATATTATAACTAGAACCTTCTTTGAAAGTTAAAAAAGTTCTACTCTAAGCCATGGTTTTGAGAAAATACATTTTGTCAACTTTACAACTGCCGACCTAGTTTAGTGATGTCCTGTTTTAACTTGACCATTTGATATGTCTTGTCCGGATGTTTTTTTACGTGAGAACTGTCAATTCAAGTTTTCACTAATTTTAACTTTTAACGACTGTATTAACGATACAAACATCGGGGGAGCCGGGTCTACTGTTCTGAGAACTACTACACCTCCTCTCCGCTACGCCCATGTATCCATTCACCAAACCATATGATCTGCAACACCAGATATTGATTTGTTGGTTCTTTTGGCAAGCAAAACTTTCATAAAATGAATTTAGTTCAGATTTTCTTTTAAACGTTTTTACATCTTTTTCTGTCTGCTACCAACACTCTAATTCCTCTTAAAAGTGGGGGTTTCAATTATTCCATGGTGTGAGGCCGCATGCGAGCAATACCGACCGAGCGGCCGCCACCGTTAGCGATGATGAGCCTACATTGGCGGATAGGGGTTGTCATGTGGTTAGCACAACGACCCCTCCGGCCGTTAATCACAGTTTTATAAACCAGAGCTGCTACTTCTTCATTCATGTAGCTCCTCGCGAGGTTGAATTTGACCCTGTTCCAGACCCATTGATTCAAAGACAAATTTTGGAAGCTCTGGGGATCGAACTTGGGATCTTTGGGTCTATAGCCAGGAACTCTGACCACTAGACCACAGAGGTGAGTTTCGCGTGTATTCGTAAAAACTTTAATAACTACAGGGTGACCTGGTGGTCTAGGGGTAACGTGTCAGACTTCTGTGCTGGTGGCCGGGGTTCAATCCTCGGTCCCGGAACAGATTTATCTGATTGCCAAACCCTTCCTTCACCTCTGATAAGACATCTTGGGAATGTGGGGAATGCCAGGTCTCCACCGTGGTTCGGATCCCACGTTAAACTGTAGGTCCTCCATTTCATCTCACAAATCACCCTATCATTACACATTAGCGTAAGTGCGTACAACCCAAACGGGTAGTAAGTCGCGGTGCTAATAATAATAATAATAATAATAATAATAATAATAATAATAATAACTAAAGGCTCAACATTCAAACACACACAACTTTGGTTGAAATGTATACCAGTGTATAATATATCTAAAATGCCAAACTTTTAAAACTTATTATTTTAATATTTGATGGTCACTTTTAATTTGGTAAATAACAAATTTTTAATATACAGCTCATCACACACACATCGACCTATCCCTTCCACACACATAATAAATATAAAAAAATGGTATTAATATGGAAAAAAAGCAACGCTATACAATTAAGGATATATGAAAGGCGCACCTTTAGGGATGAATGATTATAATTATTACGAGGATCAGCCATAACAGACATATTCGAATGAATTGAAAAATGACACCTGTACACAGGAAATGAAAATGGGCTCTTTGACTTATTACGTCAATGCTCTACCACCCATGTTCAGCGTCATTCTTCACATTTTTCTAAAGCGATAAAAATACGTAGCACAACTTCCTTTGTATAGGAAGTAAAGCCTTCGTTTGTGGCATATAAAAGACTGGGAGTTATGGGAAAATACCTTTCCTGGCAAGATTGGTAGATCCTTTCGCTCTCGCTCATAGAAATTCCCGTTTGGTGATATAACCAGTTGGTTCTGAAAGTGCACGCTAAGTAACTCAAATAAATAAAATTGATTACAGAAGATAAGCGTATAGGATAGCCCTAAAGTGTAGTAAGATGCTGTGCTAAAAAGTTGTCTGGATGGGGGTGGGGGTGGGGGGGCAGATCTTTGCAAGCGTACGTGGCGTTGGACTCGTTCTGTGCGGGAAACGACCATCATGATGTGTTCATGTGAATGTATATGTCCCATTTTAGCGTATCACCCGTGGCGTTTGAAAAGCTAGTGTACATTTGGCCCTAGGGACGTAGGGACAATCTCCCTCCCTAACTTACTAGTTTGAGTTGTGCGCTCATGAACTATCCCCGTCCAATGAATCCATTCGAAGCACCGAATTGTCTTGAATTTCCAGCTCTTCTTCTTTGGCAATATCGTCACTTCCCTAAATTTGCGGGGTTAGCTCTCCCAAACGATAACCTGTGGGTTTAATCTCACGTTCTTGATTGAATATTTCTGGACGATTGTTACTGTACATCCTATATAGTCTTGTAGACCGTCTTTGTGGTCAAGTGGTCAGAGTTCCTGGTTACAGACCCAGAATTCCAAAGTTCTATCCTCATCGCGTTTAAAAAATAATTACGTAAAGCAGTTGACCCGGAACGGGGTCAAACTCAGCCTAACCAGGACAAATGAGGAACTTATCATCGTAAACGGTGGTGACCCCTTGACCGGTATAGGTCACTGTTGGGCTCACACCATGGACTGATTTTATATAGTTTAATATGATCCTCTCTTTCCTACTAACTAAACGTAAACGTCAAATCTGTACATTTGGTATGATTTTGTGTTACTACATTTAACACAAGAACTACTAACGTTTTAGCCTAAGGTGTGAGAATCAAGACAATTGATCACAGGACAAACACTGGCATTATCGTAGGGAGAGAAAGGGAAACTCGCAGTGATAAACTGTTTGTTAAAGATCATCCACAAGTGTAAACCGTCCGAGATTCAAACCTTGACCTCCGTCACTGGCATTTTATCCTTCAAAGCAAGAAACTTCATACCACAACCTGCACTAGTTAATCGTAAAAAAGAAGGAAAAATTGAACCCAAAATGTTGATAAATGTAGTTTCATGATCCCTCTTACACCGAAAAAGTTGTTTTGTTTTGCCGTTTGTCTGTATCTCCGATTAGAGCCAAAACCATTTTACCGATTATGTTAAAACTTTGTATCTAAAGTTTTCATAAGGTACCCCCCTAACCCCCGAGGGTTTTTATTTAGATATCTAACCCTAAAATTGAGGGTAGTTTACTAAAGGATAAAGAGAGATAAAATCGATCTTATCAAAATCCGCTTTAACGATTTTTATTAAATCTTGTGTATATGCATTCTTTAACGCTGCAAACAAATGGAACTTTTCCTTTACCCAAGAATATGACTTTGAAGGCACTTTAAATAAGCACAAATTTCCAATGTTCGTCATATATCTGCAACTACTGTATTTAAGAAACGAACTACCTTATTATTGTGAAGTTGTACTATTTAAACAACAATTATTTTAACTTAGAATATTCTCGTATTTTTATAAAAGCAATAGTTTCTGAGCAACAAGCAAACCTACTTTTTTGTAGTTCTTTGAAATATCATATTGATTGTTATGCTCTTTGGTGGACATAATGCTCCTCTTGTAACCTGCATGGCATAATATTTTTTCTAAAAGTCACCTCATCACTCCTGAAGAGACACGCACGGTTCGATGCCTCTTGCCATCCTGTTTGTTTTGTTCGGTCACCTTCAGATGGCGTTGTTTGATTATTTAAAGGTATTTTTATTAACCTGTACCCAGGCCGCTAGTTATGCGCTAGTGTGTGATCTTTCTAATCTCAGCGCCACTAGATGGATAGATTTATCTAAATGTATCTACTTGATATGGGTCTCTTTCCATACAATTTATCCTATATTGAGGTCACTTCAAAAATGTTCTATTTTATTTCTATATTATTTTTTCACGTGATTTGCTTGTACCCTATTTCGAGTTAATAAACCGATGAGCTTGCCATCACTTTTGACAACTTGAACTCTATTAACTAGTTTGTGATAGTTGTTATAAGCCGAATCATTCACTAGGAGAATTGTTTATCTGAATCTTTAATTTATATATTCTAATATTCCCCTTTTTGATATAATTATTGGTATCACTTACGTAGTACACTATAGATAAATTAATTCAAACCAGGGCCGATGGCCACCCCTTCTGTTTGCACCGCTTTATCTTGATTTTGGTACATCTATATTGTTTTTGCTTATAATTTAGTAAAATTAATTTTAATTTTGCTACCCATGTCTTTTATTTACCCTGGGGAGATTTAGGGCTGGGGGTCTCACTATTATCTAAATATTTCTGTAGCAGTATAGACTATTACATTTATTCTCTTTAGTGAAGTGTTTCTACAACAGCATTTTACTTCGTTTCACAAATTTTACGAGTTTTTAGTAAAGCTCTTTATTTTAATATTAAAGCAAGAGAAAGTATGTGCGGTGCACCGTATCATTTATTGTCTCTAATTCAGACACTTACGTTGCTCCCTCTCTCTTAAAGTACGAAAATTTGTATTGAGAACTGAAACCTCCTCTGCCTAACTAATCCAAAATAAAAGGGTCAAATAGTTAGTATATATATATATATATATATATATAAACAATCAGAGTGAGTCGCTTGAGTAATTGTTTCAATTGTCTGAGTACAGACACCTGAAACTCAGAGCACGCAACTCATTAGGTTGCGAGAATTATTGTTAAACGGCCATACTCCAAAGTATATAAGTTCCCAAAAAGAATAGAGGATGAATAAACACATAAGTTAACAAATACATATCTTAAGGGTATTCTCGCTATTTATAATATTAAGGAAAAAACAAAAAATGCACTTTTTTGATATTTATTCATTGTAAATATAAATATATGTATATATGTATTTCATCAGGTAGAACCATATATGATGGTATATAAAAAGATATTACGATAGTCGTAGTGTTTAAATATATAATTTTTATTATGTATATGAGAGGTTAATATAAAGACAATATCAACGTTAAATATAGAATTACATTTGAAAATGTGCAAGAGAAAAAGAATAACATTATTTTAACCATCATTTTCTACAAAAATTACTCGCTTGTTAAGTTACGTTAAATAGCCCCTAGTAAAAAAAACTATTTACAAATTTATATCTTTCTCCACCATACGCATATATGTAAATAAACAATTATTTGAAAAAGTGAGTCCTCAAGACTTCTATTATCAGTCATTAAAAGACTTCAATTCATATTCCCATCTTATAAGAATACATCTTCAATTAAAATACATAATATAATGAAAAAACTAGATAGCTCGCAAGAGTAATTTCAAACAACAAGATAAACTTTCTCATCATTGTAAACGAAAGAGTGAAAAATTGTTAAGGAAATCTTAACTAACAAACCACAAAACTAGGCCTTATTACCATGATTTCTTTCGTCTATTTATCAAGTCGAAAGGTAATTTACCAAAAATTTTAGACATATATCGAGTTCAACAAAAAAACATGTCTCAATATCATGATCTTTAAGTAATTTCAAACTTTAGTCTATGATCCCAACGACTATCAATATTTCCATAAAAAATTAATTAGTAAAAGGCCAGAAGGTGAATTTAGGAAAAGCTTACAAAAAATATATAACTAAGCCTTAAAAGAGATTTGTTCTTACATTTTAGATAATTGTAGCGACGGCTACGTACTTCTCAATCTAAAGCCAAGTCCAAGAGTGCCGGACATGTTGCCATACCGGCATTATATATGTTTTAAAACCCAGATAAACATGGGAGGAGAGGATCAAGGTGGGGGAACATATTATGATCACAAAAGGGGGGAATACGCATGACAAACTTAAATTCGATAGCAAACTCCAAATAACTGGAATGTTCTGGGCTAGATTGGAACAGTCATCTCTTCCCTTCTTAAGTTCTTAGGAAAGTTTCTATATGTAGCGAACTCTAGTGGGCACCGTTTGAACCTAGGTGGGCTCGGTCAGTCCATCACGAGGCGCGGTTATAATCGTGGTGTTCTCGTCTTGCCGAAATGTCGTCAAAAGGAGCTGGAATAGTGAAATGGGGTAAGTTGTTTATCTCGCTCCGACTCGTATCTTATTTAATTGTAGTCAAATGCTACAAAACTCCTTTAAGTTAAGGTCATGTCTAGTGGGCTATTTTAGAATTTATTTTGTGACCTGGCGGTCTAGGGGTAAGGTGTCAGACTTCTGTGTTGGGGGTCCGGGGTTCAATCCTCGGCCCCGGCAAAGATTTATCTTATTGCTAAAACCTTCCTTAATCTCTGACAAGACGTGTAATAATTACAACTTGTGAATGTGGGGAATGCCAGGCCTCCACCGTGGTTCGGATCACACGTTAAACTTTATATCCTCCATTTAATCTCACAATCATCCTACCATTTACATTAGCGTAAGTGCGTATAACCCGAACGGTTAATAAGATGCAGTGATAATAATAATAATAATAATACTGATTTAATCTCTCTCAAAAAAAGCTGGGGGTTTAAGAATGAGTGCTTGGAGAAACTGTAAGACTACCCCAGCATACATAGCCAAAAATTGTATCCCATTCATTTTACAAAAATGCATTTTTAATTTGACCAATAATACATTGAACACCGAGTATTATATCAATGATATAAAGAGACGTTATTGAAAAGGGTGGTAACTAGCTTTGAAAGGGTGTGGGGGGGGGTGATCAGGGGTTGTTTGTAACCTCAGTAGTTGTCCAGATCTTCCGAAGATTTGTACATTGTCAGATTCAATAGGAAGAAACTTTTTTTACGGCCACAAATGTTACTAAAACCATTTTTATATATTATTGGTAGTAGAATTCAATTTTTGGTAAAGTTGACAAATTGTGTTAATTTAGCATGAAAAAACATGGATATATATATATATATATAATGCAATATAGTAATAATAATAATAATAATATATGCATTATACTTTGAATTATGAATGAAAAAGTTTTTGGTAATAATAATTACAAATTATAATATCTTATGACGACATATATAATACAATCCCTGAAGTTCTAACAAACATCTAAAAAGTTTTAAACATATTAAAATATTAAAATTTGTCGAGTCAAATTACATTAAAACAGTGATATGATAAGATGATGTAGACATGCATGTATAAATTGCCTTGTGTTGAATTGGGAATTAAACAGAATTATTTATAAAATAAAGATTTTTATAGAATTGAAATTTTTTTGCCAAAATAAAGCAAATATTTCTCCAGTAGCAATATAAAGTTATTTTTCTGCGCATGCTAATATCAACAGACCTTGAATATCTTTCAAGGGTGTCCTGGAATTTTGTCAAAACTTTTTAAATAAAGAGAAAAAGTTTTGACCAAATTATAGGACAACCTTGACAGTTATTCAAGGTCTGTTGTTATTAACATGTGCAGAAAACTAAACTTTATGTTGCTACTGGAGAAATACTTTATTTACTTTGACCAAAAAAATGTAATGCTATAAAAACTGTGAAACTACTTGAGCTCCCTTTGACTGCACCTTAACTGTCACTGCTAATATTTTCTCAAACTGCAAGTCGGGGGTTGGTTGATAACTAGAATCATCCCTCCCCTCTTTATGTGTCCTCCCTTTAATTCCTCTTTCTTTGCAGACTCATTTGCCATGTGTATTTGGAACTATGATTCAAATAGGTTCATCTCGAAAGGTTTTGCTGTTTCCTGATCTCTCCTCATCCCTTTCACCCCTCTCCCAACACTCACTAATACTTCCTATTTATTTTGTCAACATTTCTCTTTATTATACCCAGCTTGTTGCCTGGCCAATGTATACATAATCAAAAATATATTTGTAAAACATATTTTAACATAAGAATGGTGGCAGGGACTAGTTTTAAATCTTTTATTGTACCTTTATTTTGATATGGTTTAAACCATAAACAATAAAAATAAAAATGTAATCTGTTGAGGGTGGAGAGGTAGCGCCCAATCCCACAATCCACCTGGCTATGGACCTGCTCCATTTTCTTACTTTCCGCTCTCCCTTCTTTTCAATTCTTTGCTCTAACAGATAGTTTGGCACCATACAAACTGCTAGACAACAAACTGCTCGACAAGCTATAAAAAAATATTTTGAATGCTGGGTAGGTCAAGTGGCCGACACGACTTGGACCAACTGCTAGACAAGCTCACGTATAGGAGTACAAAGTGATAGACAACCAAGCGATCGACATGAGAGAACCAATCTGTAAAAAGACCAACTGCTAGACACCCAGAAACGACATGGACCTAGTGATCGACACGAGCTGGACCATGTGATAGACAAGCTCCTATATAAGAGGACAAAGTGATAGACAACCAAGTGGCCGACACGAGAGGACAAACATCGAGATGAATACAGTTAAGAGTGGCTCAAGTGACAGGCAAGTTATTTCAAAACTAACAAAGTGATAAATATGAGCTTAGGAAGTTGGGTATTAGGATGGTCTGGATCCTCCTAGAAATTGCTGCCCTCCCGACACCCAAGATTTAACTAGCCCAAAAGGGTGAGGTCCACTTATATGTGTATAAACTTAAACCATCGTGTTTTTAATTTTAATAATTTACTTACACATTGCACTCTTTAAAATATATTTTCTAACACTAGTTTAGTTATCATTTTCAATAAATAATAGGTTTTGATACATACAATATGGTATTTGAAATTAAAGAATATTTCTCTGAATGAAACGAGTTATCGGATCTGAGGAAAGGAGACAAACGTTTTGTTATAGATGGTAAAACCATACTTTAAGAACTAACAAGATGAAATAAAATCTTATATAAAAGAGCAACTGCCATAAACTAAGTTGTTAGCTTATGATCAGGGTTCGATTCCCGTCAAGGTACAGTGAGGGTGATTTTTCTTTTCTTCCACTCTGCCACCACGCAAATTCAGATGCACTATATATAATTTTAATCTTACTCATTCTCAACAGATTAACGTAATTAGTAAATAAGCGTATAACCCGAACAGGTGGTAAGACCCAGTGCTACCCAAAAAAATCTAATTGCACTAATGGATTAAAGAGGAAATGTTATTATAAGATGTGTACTCTCATTTGCATGTAGGGAGAATGTAAACCATTAATTAAATATCACCCTCCGTACACCCGGCCGGATTTGAAGCCTGATATCCCCATCATTGACAATCCAGTCTATTTTGAGAATGACGCCTTAGACTATCAACCATCGAAGCTAAGAACATTTTGTTGATGTTGCGTTAGCACCAGGTTTATTAATGGGTTAGAATAAGGAGCTAAGTTATGATGGAATAATCCCGCATTAGTGTAAAAGTTAGATGTAAAAACCACAAGGCTGGTAACTATCAGCCCAATCCACTCAGTCGGAATGATTACTCTTGTTCAAACTACTCTAAAACTTTATTAGACCGCGTGACAAACAGTATGAGTGTATGGTTGTTACAAACTGTCAAATGCAATTAATGTCGCCAAATAAAATACTCAACAAAGTTAGTTTAGATATATTATTTAAATATGAGCATTGCTAAAGGTTTTTAAAAGAGCAGCAGTTATTTCGATGCAGATATTGGCCTACATTTGGTGTATTTTACTAGATACTGTGTATGTACTATGTTGAATTGAGTACAGTTTGCCAAATAATAATGTTCATATCATTTTGCAAGATTGTAAATCTAAAGTGTGTGAACTTGTCTTTAAATCAAGTCAAGAAAGCTAGTATAAATATTTTACTAGTATGTAGCTCACGCGTTTGAAAAGGTAGGTGCATTTTTGAACATTTTTCCGCTCCCCACCTCCCCTCATTCTTCTTGTTTTGTTTCTATATAACCCGCTTCAGGGGTAGCATGTTCTAAGGCATCCCACTCGCAATAGACTAGACTGCCGATGACAGGAAGATCGGGGTTAGAATCTCGGTCGGGTGTACTGAGGGTAGATTTTCATAAATGGTCTTCACTCTCCCACCATGCAAATAAGGGTACCCTACACCTAGTAAACAGTGTTATTTAGGAGGTCAAACAATACTTACACCTAGCATAGTATTATTTAGGAGGTCAAACAATACTTACACCTAGCATAGTATTATTTAGGAGGTCAAACAATACTTACACCTAGCATAAAATGTTATTTAGGAGGTCAAACAATACTTACACCTAGCATAGTATTATTTAGGAGGTCAAACAATACTTACACCTAGCATAAAGTGTTATTTAGGAAACAATACTTACACCTAGCATAGTGGTGTTATTTAGGAGGTCAGACAATACTTACACCTAGCATAAAGTGTTATTTAGGAGGTCAAACTATACTTACACTTAGTATACAGTGTTATTTAGGAGGGCAAACAATACTTACACCTAGTATAAAGTGCTATTTAGGAGGTCAAACAATACTTAAACCTAGCATACAGTGTTATTTAGGAAGTCAAACAATATTTACACCTAGCATAAAGTGCTATTTAGGAGGTCAAACAATACTTATACCTAGCAGACAGTGTTATTTAGGAGGTCAAACAATACTTACACCTAGCATAAAGTGTTATTTAGGAGGTCAAACAATACTTAAACCTAGCATACAGTGTTATTTAGGAAGTCAAACAATATTTACACCTAGCATAAAGTGTTCTTTAAGAGGTCAAACAATACTTACACCTAGCAGACAGTGCTATTTAGGAGGTCAAACAATACTTATACCTAGCATAGTGTTATTTAGGAGGTCAACCAATACCTACACCTAGCATATAGTGTTATTTAGGAGGTCAAACTACTTACAACTAGCATAGTGTTATTTAGGAGGTCAAACTACTTACACCTAGCATAGTGTTATTTAGGAGGTCAAACAATACCTACACCTAGCATAGTTTTATTTAGGAGGTAAAACAATACACCTAGCATAGTGTTATTTAGGAGGTCAAACAATATTTAGACCTATCAAACAGTGTTATTTAGGATTTGAATTAACTGTTCTGTTACCTAGCCCACTCTTAACTGGACGATATCAAAGTTTGTCGAGCAGTTGGTCCTCTCGTGTCGACCTCTTGGTTGTCTATCACTCTGTACTCCTATACTTGAGCTTGTCTAGCAGTTGGTCCAAGTCGTGTCGGCCACTTGACCCACCCAGCCTTCCAAATAATTGTTTTCAATTTTTTGTCTACCGGTTGGCTGTCTATCACATGGTCGAGATCGTGTTGATCACTTAGTCCGTGTCGTTTCTTCGTGTCTAGCAGTTTACTGTCTACCACTTTGTCCTCTCGTGTCGACCACTTTGATCTCTATCACTTTGCCTGCTCCCAGATAATTTAAGTCGGCGTTTCTTTGAACGAAAACCATTCATCCCAAAGAGTTACAGTAAAAATTGTTTCCTCACTTGAGGCTCATTTGTTTTAAGTGTTACAGATGTTTCGTAGTACACGAAATAATGTAAAAATGAATGTATGGAAAAGTTTCCCGTTACTAAGGCACCGCATTGCAATGAAGTGCGGTGGTTAGCTGAGAGATTTCGTAAAACTTTATCAGTGAAGAGCTCGCCAAAATTTGGCAGCCCACAAATGCTTGCAGAGGTAAATTGACCGGATAATTTGGATCGCGTAAAAAGTCCAAAGGTTTATGTTTGTTAACTGGCACGAAAAAGCGGGCTTTTACGTCAGCACACGAGGGGAACTGAGGATAGTAGTGGAATTGACCGATCAGATCACCCCTTCATACATAAAAAAGACTATATTTAACATATTCAGAGCGTTTATATCTAAAAT
>CABFVX010009437.1:0-18429 GCA_902151425.1 Timema shepardi
TACCCGTTCGGGTTATACGCACTTACGCTAATGTGTAATGCTAGGGTGATTGTGAGATTAAATGGAGGACCTACAGTTTAACGTGGAATCCGAACCACGGCGGAGGCCCGGCATTCCTCACATTCACAAGATGTCTTGACAGAGGTGAAGGAAGAGTTTGGTAATCAAATTAAAAAAAATTGAAAATAAAGATGAGAATTTAAATGTAGAACTTGTTAAATAATATTGTTGATACTGATAACAGTAATGAAATATGAAGGATATAATTATGATACAATTTTGATAATGATGATAGCAATAGTTTTGATTAATTGCCTAATATAAATAATAATGATAGCAATGAGGTTGTAAGGGCCTAGTGATAAATATGATCATTTCTATGGATTGGAAAGAAAATGTGTTAATGTTCATTATTTTATTAATGATAGGAATGATAGTATTAATAATTATGGTGCTCATGACGATAATTGAGGACTCACATCTTGTGTTCCGCAGGTGTGGTTCCAGAACCGCCGTGCGAAATGGCGGCGCCAGGAGAAGATGGAGGCAGCGCGCCTCGGCCTGAACGAGTATCACTCGGTGGGGTCCCTTGGCCGGGCGGCAGGTTCGAGCCTGGCTCTACCCGTCGACCCCTGGTTGGCTCCCCCACTCCTCAGTGCCCTTCCGGGGTTCCTGTCTCACCCGCAGACGGGCTACCCTAGCTACCTCACCCCTCCGATCGTCAGCGACCCCGGCGTCGTCGTCAGTCCTCCCAAACTGTCCTCCGTGGTGAACCCCGACCCTCGGAGCAACAGCATAGCGGCTCTCAGACTCAAGGCCAAGGAGCACGTCGAGTCCATCACGAAAGGGCTTCAGATGGTGTAACATTGGTGGTGAACTTTGTAACTCGCACGAATTTGACGGTCAAGGGGTTTACAATGTGTCGGTGAAGTTCCTGTTACTTGGCGGACGCTGGTGTGCGCATGCGTTGAGAGGTCGGATCAGAACATTTCTAATAGTATTTCCTGAAACATAATCCCATATATAATTAATAATGCTCCGCATTTTACTATACATTTTATCCTTTGGGGCTATCCGCATATTTACAATTTAGGATATAGGAGAAGAAAGTTAGAATTTAAATTGAATGTACCCTCGTTTTCGTGTAGAATGAGTGGAAAATCATTTATTTAAAACCATTAAAATGCACACCAACGAGATTCGAACCCCAATCTACCTATCCTCAGCAATTCAATCTATTGTATTACTGACACCTAAGACCATGTGAATGACTTTAATAGGTTAGTTTTTAATGTCCCGTACACACGAGTGAGATGTTTCAGTACTTAATCCAGTACAACTTTACAGTTAACGTCTGTACAACTATTGTAGAAAAATTACCCAACACCGTAATTGTTGGTATTATGTCTGTCCAATTAGTCAAATATCCCGGGTTTAATTCCCAGATTGACTGAAAATTTGGTCAATTCTATAATTAGGTATTGCGAATACTTGACGGTTGGGTGACTGGGTGTTGTCTGTTGTGTAAATATTTAAAATTTTAAACCAGTTCATTTGGTTATGAAAATGCAAGTTATATGACTAAATAAAAATAAGAATATTAACCTATTAAAACAAGAAGCTATTTTGGAAACTTCTGTGTAATTTTGTAGTAGTTTGGGTACTAGTCATTAGCGATGTTTAGATACAGACGCATGCACAGAACAGATACAAGTTTCATAAGAGCAAAAAATAAACAATGATCTCCCTGTTATTCAAACTAAAGTAAAACAAATTATTTTTATTTAAAAAAAATCAATGTTTGAGGGAATTGATTTTAATTGAATGTATTTTATAGATACATTCATATTTATTAAAATTAACCGGTATGTTTCATAACATAATGCTGTATTAAACTTTTAATTTCACAAGCCATTAAAGGAATGGTTTTTTTTTTACTTAAATTATTCTCCAAACAAGAATGAAGAAAATGGCCATTGCATGCTGTAATTTAGTAGTAGTGTCTACTTTAATAGTAATTTTATAATAATTGTCATTATTATTTTATTACAAATTTTTCTACTGAATTTAAAACTGAAACATCACCCGTATGTACTGGGTATAATAATGAACGTTGTATACAAGGCGTGACATCGTAGAGAAGATTTTCTATGACGGTATCTTCCTCTTTTACAAATATCAGCTTGTATTTTGTTAAAGTTCTGGTTTTATATATAGCCTTATGTTTACTCCTTCTATCCTGAACGGTAGTAGTGCTACCTTGACTTAATTAACTACGGCCCTATCGAATAACCTACACCTTAGCTCAACGGTCTTAAAACATTTTGTGCCATGAACCCCATTTCAGAATCAACTTTTGTAAATGCTTAAAATAAAAAAAATATATAGCGTTACAAAGGAAACCAATAATAATGTATTGAAATAGAATTACCAAAATATATAAACAAATTTGTGACATAGTAATATATGTAATTCTTTATTGGTTCATTAAATAACAAGTTAATACATTTACATATTAATATTTAATATTCTATAGTCTGCAATAATGTAGTGTGATGCCTTCATTCATGGTTGAAAGAAATGCTAAAAATTCATTCATAAGCTACCTGCCTCGGTGTCCGCATGGTATAAGGCGTCACTCTTGCAATATATTAGACTGTCAGTGACAGAGAGATCGTGTTTCGATCCTGTTTGGGAGTAATTATGTTAGGTTTTTTTCTAAATATTTTCCCACGCTCTCTCTTTATTTCCATTTAAATGTGGGTACACTTCCTCTAAATTCAACTTTATTCATCCCTAACCAACACGCGTATAACACGAACGGCCAGTAAGATGTAGTACTTCAATAAAAATAATTAGAAAGAAAAATGAAGATGTGATATTTTTCCCATATAAGTTCACGGACCTCCACGAACACAGAGTTCGTGCACCACAGGTTACGAAACCCTGCCATAAAGTAAACAAGCAAGGCATTCGCTCTACCTTACAGGGTGAACAAAATGTATCTTTTGGGGAATGTTCAGAGCTCAAAATATTGGAGTTTATATCATGTGCGTAACAACATTATGTGACCTGATTTGTTGGCCTTATGTTCTAAGGCGTTACTCTCATGTTAGACTAGACTGCCGATAACAAGGAGATCGCGGTTCAAATCCTGGTCGGGTGTACTGAGGTTTGTATTAGATATATTTTAGTGAGGGAAAGGAGCGCTCAGGTACCAAGAATGGAGTAGGGGAATAATCAAGAGGTTAACAAGCAGTCTAGCAGGGGTAACTGCTCATTGTGTGCTGTTATAGTGAGGGGAGGGAGCGCTCAGGTATCAAGAGCTGGGGAAGGGGAAGTATGAGTAGGTAAACAAGCAGTCTAACGGGGGAAATACTCATTGTAGAATCGGAAAAGGATACAAAACTAAAATGATTTTTTTATGCATTAAATGCAACTGCCTTGATTATTGAATTGTATGAGTGATATCCATTTTGCTAATTTGGTAAAATCTCCTTTGGTGTTAAATGGGCAAGCGTAACTGTGAAAGTTAAGTGACAGGAACATTATCAATATTTTATAACTTGACCATAAAATGTCAAATGAATTTCGCCAACAACAATGTTGATTTAACCAAACTATAATTTAAAAAAAATATAACTACACTTTAGTTGAAAAAAACTTGTTTATTTCCATGAAATTAACAACACAGTTACTAAAATAGTTAGATAGATCGTTTTAAAGGACAAATTAATTATTTTATAAATACAAATTTGAGCGTGTGAAATGTATACTAACACTCCATTACATAAAAAAATGTGTATGGCAAGAAGATATAAAAACTGAAAAAAGAAAGTGTTATTATATAGACTAGGGTCATTTTATTTAATGTGTCATCCTATAAGAACAATCTCGTTACAGCCTTGAAATGAAGTACGTTTAGCTAGTAGTAGTAAAATAAAGTAAACAACCAAAGATAAGATCATTTCTATATATTTAAAAATACATTGAGCATTTAGAGATAAATATGCAATCCTACTAATCTAAAAAGTTAAAATTATAATGATTTATTCAAATTATATGGCATATATATTTAAATTATAACATACCTTATTTAAATATACAATTTACTTTGTAACAAAATAATTTGCTAGCTACTCTTCCAAATATGCTAAATTTAAAATCAATTTTAGGTATGTCTTTTTAGTTAATTAGGTATAGCCCCAAAATTCACCAAGAACTATATATTTGCATTTTGTGAGATTTTATTCAAACTTTAAACCCTTCTCAAACTACATAAGTTTGGATAAATATTATATTGCATTATGTTTAAAATAATTTAGTTTTCTAGATGTCTTCAAAACATTTAGAAT
Organism: Timema shepardi; assembly: GCA_902151425.1. Taxonomy (NCBI): domain Eukaryota; kingdom Metazoa; phylum Arthropoda; class Insecta; order Phasmatodea; family Timematidae; genus Timema; species Timema shepardi. The sequence continues at coordinate 4,356 of CABFVX010009437.1, forward strand.
ATAATACCTATATTCAAACAATTACACTAAAACCAAATATGTAATATTTGCTTAGCGTATACTATGGTGGACAAAAGGTTAAACATTAGTGTATCTTGACCGAAGTTTCAAGAAAAGGACGCTAATAGCGCTGACGATTTAGCGCTTTCGTGGGCAGATTCGTTCCTTGCCTAATTTGTAAATAAATATATTAATTTAATGTTGTAAATAAATCGAGTGAATTTATTTGGTGCTTTTAAATTATTTTTGCTATCACAACTTTGTAAATTATATTTTGTCATATGTAAAACTAATGTTGTAGTAATTAAATATTTTGTTCTTTAAGCCAATTTTTAATAATAATTGAAAAACAACAGGTATAATAACAGCATTTTTTTAAAAAATCATACACACTGAAATGGTATAACTTAAAATAGTATTAATAAATAAAATGATTAAATGTTTTAGTCAAAGGTTTTTGATTAACAAGAATAAAGTAGTTTTTTTTAAATTGACTATCACATACTAAAATAGCAATTGTATACAAAACTTGTTTTTTTTACTCATTCTTATGCCATATATTTTAGGGTGAGTTTTTATAAAATGCTTTTAAATTTTTATTTAAGCGTAAGTTAGTAATCTTTTATACACGTGTGGATTTTCTACTCGTTAGTCATAATATCTCATTTGACACAAATTTTGACTACATATAGAACCAAATACATAAAGCTATGTGAGCTTATAAATTACTGTTGTAAAATAAATTGGAAATGTTTGCATTAATCCTTTATTGTAGCTGTTATTTGTTTGTGTCTTACATTTTGTATTTTGACATTTGATATTAATTTTTAAAAAGGTTTATAACATAATTGCATTTTATGAGTAGGTCTTTGATACATATATATATATATATATATATATATATATTTAATACCCTCTGTAGCTAATAATAAAGTGAAGTGAAAACAAAAAAGTCAATATTTAAAGTGGGGATGTAGGGAACATGAGATGATCAGTGTTTTTGAAGTTCTTACAGAAAAACTTATTTTGGTCAAACTAAATAAAATATTGCTTCCATACAAACATAGAGTTTAATTTTCTTGAGATGATGCTATCAACAGTTGTTAAATATCTTTCATGAGTGACATTATCTAACGACCTTTTTAATTGAAGAGAAAAGGTTTTCATGAAATTCCAGGACAGCTTTGACAAAGATTCAACAACTGTTGAGGTCACCATGGGAATAAAATTAAACTCTATGTTTGTATGGAAGCAATACTTTATTTATTTTGATCAAAAAAAGTTTTGCTATAAAAACTTCAATAAACACTGTTTTTTTTCTCGAGATCCCTGCATCCTCACTCTAAGGCCAGGGCCATATCTAAGATGAGGAGGGTAAGGAGAGGCTTGTGGGCTCATTCAACTCCCCTTAGCCCCCAAAATAATAATTAAAACTCAACATAAATAATAGTAACATATAAATTGTTAAAATTTAATGAATATCTATTTAATACTAAAATGATGAGTATTATTATGGACGGAAATATGGCAACAATTCTTTCCTAGGAATGTAATCAAATTGTACTTTAAGCATATACTATTTTGAAATTTATAAATTTTTAATTTTATTTTTATTATAATAGACTTCAATAAAATAAATAAAAAAAATATTGTTATTTGCAAGATATGTTGGTTTGATATTTAATAAATATGTAGGGACCTACACATATTTTAAATAGTTTTATTTTACTTATTTTACTCATCCAAAATAATTATAATTTTCTTAAAACTTCATTTATGGTCACGTGGTCTACAATATACTTTATGTACGGTGACGGTGAGGTTGGTGTTCGAGTAATGCTCGACTTTATTGGTGGTGTTTATTTATAAATTATTTCCAATCTCCCCCCGTGTGAATGCGGATGTACTTAATATGATTAGCACCTTCCTTACTCCTATCCTATTACTGTAAATATGTGAGTATCATGAATGTGTAGAAATACATGGTGCACAAAATTATCTTTAGTCTCGATACCCCAAAAATGTTCTGGGTGCAGCAATAGATTATATTCAATTTATTAGTACTTTGCATAAAATAAAAAAAAGGGGGATCCTAAAATTCATAGTAAAATAATAAATTAACAACTTACGTTTAATTTGTTGAAATAACAAATAGTTTTATGTAAAATTACCAAGCGTATCATTTAAGTTAAACACTCCATACTCGAAAACCATTTCAAGTGTTTAAATTGATGTTAACTGTTGGTAAATATGTTTTGATATATGAAAATGTAAAAAAATAAATGTAAACTATATGGGCTATAAAATGTATGTGTATCTAGAAAGATTAAACAAAATTGTAAGTAATTTGAAGAAGCATAATTTTTTTTTTATTACAAAGTATTTCATTTTTCTGAGCTAGTTCATTTGGTGATTTAATACAAACGTGTATATTTGGTATATTTAATATTGTACTCTGTCATTACAGTAACTAAGGAATCACACATATTTTGGACCTAGTGAAACTATTTCTAAAATAAATGTGTTTTTTTAGTTGTATAACTCATTTAAGATAATTTGGGTTTCTGTGAGACCCTCAATATTATATTATATTCAGTGTCTCAAAGTCAAATATAAGTTCTGTAGGGTTTTTGTGTAAAAAAATTATTTGAACAAAGTGAATTATATAAAATAAATCTATTTTAGTAGTAAATAATTTTTTATTTTATGAACTATTGTTGAAGCTTGTTTTTGAATAAACCAAACATAACTTATATATTTATAAATTTTGTAGATACGATTACAAATTTTATAAATCAATCCCAAAAAATTCCGTAATTGTAATGAAATTTTAAACACGATAAGAAATTATATTTATTAGAACGATGTATTATTTCTAATTATATTTAATTTCACACTGTATTTCAAATAAATTGAGACCCGCCTCGGTGGCGTAGTTGGCTAACGCGTTAGTCGTGTTGAGCTCGACTGCTGAGGACGGGGAGATCGAGGTTTGAATTTCGGTCGGGTGAACTAGTTTCCTAAATGGTTTTCCACTCTCCCTCCACGCGAATGTGGGTTCACTTCCCCTAATTCAACCTTCACAATTCCTAATCCATTAGAGTAATTAGTACTTAAAGCGTATAACCCGAATGGATAGTAAGACACGGTGCTAAATAAAAAAATAAAAAAATAAATTGAGTCTACTGAAATACTAGACCTATAAGCATTATATATACACCTGTATTATTTAATATATAATTTTATTAATTTTAGCATGTTGCAAGCAAAATAAACTACTTTAATATAGTCATAGTTAATTTGAAGCTCTAAACACGTATATCCATAAGATTTTTCCCTTTACACTTTTAGAAATTTAATATTGTACTAATGTTATTATTATAATTATTACTAGATGAATGATAAATAAAAAAATACTTTGCTTAAAATTATTAAGTTCTACAATTGTATTTGTTTTTGTATTAACAAACATGTTATGTTAACCACAAATACGATGCAATAAAATTGTTTAACTCGAACTATAATTTAGTTCTATTATATAAATATAAAATGTTATAAGTCACCTCAAATATTTGGAAATAAATTTAATGGTAACAGTCCAAGCCACTGTCACATTCTTATTTTTATATAATATATAATTTATTGCATCATGCAAGAATAATAAAACTAAATGAATTTTGATTTTAGTGGCACAGTACATCGTAATTATTTTTACACTGCACTATTACTATTTATATTATAATATTTCCATGATGATTTCTAGGCAATATTTTTACTTCGCAGTGAACCTATTTTATTTTATTTGCTCATTTTGTTAAATTTTACCACTTATAAATTCACAGAATCCTATTAATAGTTTAGAACATTATTTAAGATTGATTATTATAATGTTGAGATATCCCCAAAATAAGTTTAGTTATTGTTGGATGGTTCAAAAAATAAAATATTGAAACTACCATATTATATTTTATTTTGTTTACATTGATATATACCATAACTTAAAGATTTTGGTTTTAAAATACTTTTTTAAAGAAATATTTTCTAGATCATGATTGAACTGATATTGTTTCTTCCGAGTTCATAAACAATTGTTCACTAAGCATATACAGAATTTAATACTAAATGTATGGAAAAACTAATAATTTAATTTCTTCTCACTCATAGAAATTTGATATATTCATTGTCATTAATGAAAACATTTGATAATAGGATATTTTTGTTAATGTTTACTTATTTTACTGCTATGTTTAAAACTCTTTTTGTTGAGCTATAATGTATCGAAAGTGAAATGTTATAATGCTAAGGTATTCACACATTGGGAAATAAATAAAAATAGTTTAAAAAATCCCATATGTAATGAATAGTTCGATCAAATTTTTTGATTAGTTTATAACCTTTCAACATTAATAATTTTCATGTATAGATTTACAGCAATACATTTGTTTCTATAGTAGTTTTATATCGTATTACTGTTTTTGTATAATAGAATACACAAAAAGTTAAATATTATAATTGTGTGTCCACCACCATAATGTAAGTTATACTCGTTCATAAAAAGAGGGTCAGTATATTCATGTGAAAGTTAGTGTTAAAATACATTTTCACTGATCGGGAGTGTACAAATGTAAATTTATTTTTATGTATATGTAAACGATATGACGTTTGTAAAATAATTTGTACATGATATATTAAAATATTCACACCAACATGATTTAATATTTTATTTAACTCATTTTTTAAGTGTGGATTAATTTGATCAGACAAATTATGTTTTTAATATTGGGTAAACAAGGGTAGAATCAAAGTACGTCCATATTGTTTTTAAGGAATCAAGAAAAAAGTATATGTGATTTATTTTACTAGTTTGCTTTAATAAATAAAATGTTAAGAAATACCATATATTGATTCTAGAATTGGTTTACGTTCAGCTACATAATTTGTTTAAGGTTAATTTATGTAGCATCTACTTTTAGAGAAAAATCAGTTATCAGAAAACTCACATTGATTTAAAAGCTAGAATCAAAATCACCATTTAGCATTAGGATATGGCCAATTATTATCTAAATATTAAACTTTTACAAAATCCATCAATTTTTTTAGGCAGTAGCTCCACGCAAAAACCGATAAACATAAATATGGATAGACAGGCAGACAAAGTTACAAACATAACTATAAAACGAAATGTTTTAGTTCGTGGGTACATACAACGTCAAGGTCTAACATATTCTCGAGATATAAAATGTCAACGATTAAAATAATCTCTATGATAATTCAAACAAAAATTCTAGCTAGGAGAAACTACCCATGAATGAACCTAATTAGAATTTAAGTAAAACTAAAAAGGAAAAATACACATTCAAAATCAGCTTTAAAGCACTAGGTATGTATGTATGTGTATATATATGTAAATATGTATGTATATATATGTATGTATATATATATGTATATATATATATGTGTATATATATGTATGTATGTATATATGTATGTATGTATGTATATATATGTATGTATGTATGTGTGTGTATGTATGTAATATGTAATGTATTACAATTTACTAAATTTTATTACTATAGGACATTTATAAATACCAGTTTTTATTTCAGATTGCCTATGTGGGCTATTTTTTTAAATGTTTGGTTGGATAAAAACGAGCTAAACAATCTTTGATTGTTGATAAAAAGAACTATATTGTATTTAATATGATTTATTAGTGATATATTTGTAGTTATTCTATTTACTTATCGACTACCTTAGTGGTCTAGTGTTTGGAGTTCATGGATATATATCCAGAGGTCCTGGGTTCAATCCCCGGTGCTTCCAAAGTTTCTCTGTAAATCAGTGGTGCTGAAACGCGGTCAAAATTAACCTCGTAAGGAAAAATGAGGATCTACTTGAATGAAAAGAGTAACATTACTGGTTTATAAAAACTGAGATAACATCTAGAGAGTTAGTTGTGCTGACCACGTGACATTCTTTAATTGAAAATGCTGGCATTATTATCGCTAATGGTGGTGGCTTCTTGGTCAGTGTTACTCGCCTGTGGCCAAAAAAAAAACTGGTGTTTTTAATCTACCAAAAATAACAACTTAACATTATATTACTTGAAGGATAGATGTATAGGCCTTTATGAAAATAGTTTTAGTAACATTTGTAACCGTCATATTCTGTTCTTCCCACCAGAGTTTTACAATCGCGAACAAGGATTTGGTACCATGTGGCTGGCTAGTATCAGTTTACACCATCTAATCCAAGAAAACAAATATTACTGTAAAGTTTTAAGGGAATAGCGCATTTGTCTCTAAAAAAAATTTGAAATAAACTGGTGCACTTAAATGGGTATTAAACCTCATATTTATAAACCAAATAGTCAAAGCTATTATTTATGCTTTTAGTGAGTAATACTCTATCAAGTGATCATATTCTTAAAATTGAAAAATGACACCTGGATACGGGAATAGTACCCAGGACCTTCGACCTGGCATACTAAGTCAAAGATCCCGGGCTCGATTCCCGTGTCCAGGTGTCATTTTTCAATTTTCAGAATCTCATATTTATAGGTCAAAGTCAAGCACACACTTATACCAAATTTTTTTTATGTCTAATTTCACTTCTTTACAATGAAATGATCGTTTTAATGCAATATAATAATAATAATAATAATAATAATAATAAATAATTGTTATCTCAAATAGATATTGAAGAATCGTGGTCATGCTTGGTATATAAAATATATCTATGTCAAATATGACAGTATATATATTAGATATTGATATCAAAGAACGTTAAATATAAAATTTCGAATGAAGAGCGGTAAAAGGTAGAAAGGGGTAAGCATCACTGTTAGCGTAAATACACTATTGGTATTCTTGGCTGTCGATCGCTGCCGCGATGATTGATTTAGTTTATGTATGAATTACCCCTAAAACATTAGATATGTAAAAGAGTTCTATAAGTACAGTACACGCGCAATGTATACCATCCCAAACAACATTAACTGAAAATTCATACTTGCTAGGCGCTTATACAAAAAAAAAAACATGGATTTAAAAAAAAAAATCTACATCGATCATTATGTTGTTAGTATCAAATTTATGCGAAATATTATACAAGTACAAAATAATTGATATCAAAATGTCAGCACAATCACAGAACCATCAATATTTAAAATACAATTTTAGTGACTAGCCCTGCACAATATAAAAAACAGCTATAAACTTACTATCAAATGTATAGGCTATCAAATAAAAGTACGGTTGTGGTTTTAATGTAGTATTTCGAAACTTTTATACAAAATACATTTATAATACAAAATTATATCAAACAAACAATTTACAAGTAAAATAACATAGTAGACAATGTAAGCATGAACACGTATTATTTTATATTTTATCTGTCAGAGATAGCTTTATACCACAAATTTTTGAAATTTTAAAATAATAACGATTTTTTTTTTTTTTTACGCACAAACAGAGGAATGGGACAGTGGAACAATCTGATAAAGAGGGCAGTTGAACAATGCTGGCTGCTAAGCAGCAGAGAGAGTATGAGAGAGAGAGAGAGCGTTTGTGAGATAACATTTAAAAGAGATAGAACGTTTGTGAAAGAAAGAAATCAAGAGAGAGAGAGTATAATACATATAATGTGAGAGAAAGTGTGTGATAGAGAGTGTATGTGAGGGTAGAGAGTGTGTGTGAAAGAGGGCTAAAGTGTGTGAGAGAGAATGAGATAATATTATATGAGATAGAGAGTGTGTCTGATTGATGTGTTAGGGGAGAGAGAGTGAGAAAGATTGTATGTGTGAGACCGTGAGAGAGAGTGTTAGAAATAGAGAATGTGAAAATATATATGTGGTACACAAAACATTACGGTTCTTCTAAATATCATTCCCTCAAAATTAAGCGGTAAAATGAAAGAATATATTAAATTATGCATTTACATTGTGTTACTATTTGCAAAAATGAACATCAAAACCCATTAGTTGACAAAAAATGAACACCAAAACTCATACTTAAATAGTTAAAATGGCCCTATGGCTATTTTTTTTACATCTTTCAAGATCATTTTATAGTTCTTGAGCTCATAAAACATACCAAAACATATTTAAACAACATTTTATCATGCGCTAAACTTAATATAGACAATATTTTCATTAACTTAACAGCTAAACCTTTTAATTTTCGAACTATGCTCAATATTATTGATTTAATGCGAATTAATGACAACAACATTCTAATAAAAAATGAATATTTCACCAATTTAGGCATCTCTCAGATGTGTTATGACCAGCATCCAAAGAGAAAATTGTGACGTGTTCTGACCAACAAATAAAGATTGAGTTATTATTTTTAGCCAAAGAGATATTTTATTCAGAGATTCACAGCCATGCAACAGATAACGGTTTTCATGGCGACTAAACCAAAACAGTAAAAACTGACAATTCTTTGTGAAAATCGAGGTTTCATGGAAATTATTATTTTTCCCGACATCCTGGATTCCTAATCGTTAAAATGAGTGGTCGTTTGTTAAAATTTGTTCGGTCATGTCTTCGTGATTTTTACTATCGTAAACGGACTTATCAAATTATGTATAAAAATTTCTTAATTTTTATTTTATTTAGAAGCGTGTCTTACTACCCATTTGGTTTATACGCTTTATTCCCTAATTAATTCTCAGAATGACCGTTAGGAGTGTAGTACTGTATTAGTATTTGCCGTGGTTACCTAATTCCAAGATGGCAAGGACACGTGGATCATATACAAAACGCCACTGCTGATTGAAAAGATTAAATGCTTAAAACAGGTATTTAAAATTTCCTCTCTCAGACCTCTATTCTCAACAATTTTAAATACGTAATTAGTGACAATTTTATCGTTTATTTTCATAGATGAAAGTGAAACCAGTAAAATCTAACACTTACGCATGATAACGCGTTGATTTTATGACATAAGTTTGGTAAAATGCATTTATATTAAATAAAAGACGATCGGAATCTACGTATTATTTAAAAATAAGTGTGTGTGTGAAATAACTTTTTAAAAGTCATCTTTGTTTCTACAATAACATTACCTGAAATATGCAGTTTAATTATTCCAAGCTCCAGTCACTGTTTATATCAAATATGTTGATTAAAAATTTAGAGCTAGACCTAATCCAACACTTTCAATGTGTGATATTAAAAATTTCTAAAAAAATGACACAATTTAAAAAATGTACGACTTAAATCCCAAGCCAAGAAACTTTGGACAATAATAAACTGATGTTTGTAGATCTCAGNGTGCTATCACTAGAAGGTATATTTTTACTCTAGAAGATACGTATAATTCTAAAGTAAGAGTTAGGTACCCAAAATGTATTTTCTTATTCTTTACTACATGGCTTTGGTACTGTTATAGATTGTCTTTAGCTGTAGAAATCTCCCGTTTCAAATCATAAATTTCCTATTCAGTTATCAGGCATCTTTATTTATTTATTATTGTAGGTGACCTGGTGCTATAGGGGTAGGGTGTCAGACTTCTGTGCTGGTGGCCGGGGTTCAATCCTCGGTCCCAGCAAAGATTTATCTGATTACCAAACCCTTCCTTCACCTCTGACAAGACATCTTGTGAATGTTGGGAATGCCAGGCCTCCATCGTGGTTCGGATTCCACGTTAAACTGTAGGTCCTCCATTTCATCTCACAATCACCCCACCATTACACATTAGCGTAAGTGNCTCACAATCACCCCACCATTACACATTAGCGTAAGTGCGTATAACCCGAACGGGTAGTAAGACGCGGTGCTAATAATAATAATATTTATTTATTATATTTATAAGACATAAATTAACATTAAAACATTTTATATCAAAGGACAGCGTGGTTCTTAGTCTAATGGTTTAAACTAATTCTTAGAGTGAAAAAAGTATAATAATACAAAATGTATGGGTGTTTATAGGTTAGAGGTGATTTATCGTAAATAGACCAGTGGAAGTCCTTGTGGCTGAGTTGAAATACTTGTCGTTGATGGACTTCCTTCCATCTTGATTCTTGTGGATGTGACCAAGTATTCTGAAATGTGTAGACACTTATATTTATTATAAACAATATTGTACAATAAAACCTTTATACATTCAATATATCAGATTAAAAGTACACTCCAATGATACCTCTTACCTAGCTATGTATTAGCCCACACTGGTGGCTACACGAACCAATTATCAAGGTCATCAAGTCTGGGTATCTAGTGACGAGGAGGTCAAGGCTTTGATCCCAACTGAGTTTACTGAGAGTGACTTAAGTTCCTTATTTTAGCACCCCGTCTAACTTATTCGGGTTGTATACTTGCTTGGACTTAATTGATCCGCACTGTTCCTAAATTATTAGTGTCACTTTATATATATTAATATCTATCAAATATAATGTAACAATACAAGGGGTGTATTTTACAATCAAAGCCCCACCTAACCCGATGCTGCATAGACTATCATCCGATTCATACTACCCACTCCAAGAAACGTCGACATTTATTCAAATTGCCTACAATAGTATTCTTCACAATAGCAGTTCCATGTAACTTCAAGCAGTATACAAACAATATCTTTCAATATAATTCACTATCAACTCTCTACAATGTAAACTGTTTATATACATACCCTCTGGTTAAACTGGCTTGCACAGCCTAGTAACCTGGCTGACTTCAAAACGTCCTAAATCGAGGAGCGGGGCAACTTTGCCTTGATGTATCAGCACTTGATGTTCCAACCGGCCCGGTCTAAACATATCTGATGGGCGGTTTTCTTCACACCCGGCGAAGAGGGGACGCGGACATGGCTGCCCTCTTTCGGATGGTTTGAGCAACCATCACCTGATCTCTGATGTCAGCAACCAAGCAGTTTAAAAGATTGTTGACAACAAACCAGAGTATCGTCTATACGAAGAGGGATGACCAATCAGCGACCTTCAATCTTGATGGCCTACGTGAGGAATTTGGCGTGACCCTCCAAAATGTTACGTCGCCGGCTTAGTTTGGACTAATTTCCCCCTATCATACCTACGCAGTTCGACAACTATATAATATGAAAGTATGGAAGAAATAACTAAACTATTGAATTTGGTACCATCTGGGATGGACCTCTGTAATATTTATTTATAATGTACTTTTGAAACTCGACGCCATAATGGACGGACTGCGTTTATTATTTTATATCGTCAGGAGACGACTTACAATAGTATGGACTCTGTGAAGGAAAGTTATAATACTCTGTACATTTCTATAGTTTTCCGTAGAAGTTTGAATTATGGAACTTTAACTATTTAGTTTAATATTGCTATAGTCTACAGTAGCCCCATGGCTTCTTTGGTGCTGACTGACAGCTTACAGCTGACTTCTGACAGTCAACATTTAGGTGTATACCTAAGTTTTGACCGTCAGAAGTGACAGCTGCTAAACACATGTTTTTACAGATCATTTGGTCCGGCGTAGGAATACATAATTTGGTCTGGTAACGTTTCAAAGATGTCAGTCAGCACCAAAGAAGCCATGGGGCTACTGTAGATAGGCTGATATTTGTTTATTAAATATGGGCATTATTTAATACTATTTTCAAACTAAAAGTAACTTTAGTTTCGTGTCGCCACTTAAGGGCTTGTTTCTTAAAGATGTTTGTAAATTCTCAATGTTTGCTGTTCTAACTTAACGAAATGTTAATTGAAATATATTAAAATTATCTATCTTAATAATCTGGATATAGTGACTATCTGTATTATCCTAGCCTTTGTTGTTGTATATTTAAAATCATTTATATACATCCCAATAGTTTGTGTAACGTAAATTTGGCTATTCTTCGCATATATTTATATTTTAAATGTGGCAAACTTCTAAATTTTCTTTAACTTAGTATCAATTGTTAGACTTTGTTCATTATTTGAACGATGCCGATTCAAGTAGTCCCGCGTGAGTTTACATTAGGTTTGAGGTGTGAAGCTCTCGTGTTAGTTAACGTACTGTTTGTAGTATAAATGTATATTGTAGTACTTGAAGGTACTTTCGTTTTGTGTAAAATTAGAATACTCTCGTGATATTTATAGTAAAAGTATGGAATTTAAAAATATAACTTTACATTGGAAGAGTATATTATGTTTTCGTAATGTCTGTAGAAGTTCAGACACTTTTGTAACAGTTTAGAAAGGCTCTTCAAGCTTTTTATATTTCATGAACAGATATAGTTATTAATTGTTTGTTGTTTATTGATATAAAGCTAACCTGATCTAATCTAATTAATACTTTTTAGCAATAATGTATTTAATTATGTTTTTATTCGTTCTACTAGATATTTAAGGCCATTTATATTACTGTCTGTTATTTTTGAATGAATTAAATTACTCTTTATTTTTAACTTTTGTTGATGCTATTTTTTCTTTATTATACTTTTAGAGTATTCACTCTTGTCCTTGTAGTATTTCCTTTAGTCACCTATTGCTACGAGGTAAAAAAAAGAGAGGGCGTAACAATGAATGTTGCACATCACGTGAAATGACTTATGAATATAATAAAGTTGTTTTAATTAACACATTGTAACTGTCAAAAAAAAATATTCTTATATGAAACTGCCTGTAGAGAGTCTCGTTGGGAGAACAGGCTAAATACGTAGGGAACATACAGCACCAAAGTCTTCCCATGAAATAGACAGTTCTGTCACCTTAGCTCAGTCAATATCTAGACTTCCTTTTGAGCTAAGGGTCCTGGGTTGGATTTCTGGCACGGACGAATAATTTATCATTGGTAATATGAGTGTTTTCGCTTTCACAGTGATAAATTAACGGCCGGGAGTAGGGTGGTGTGTTTGTTCTAGATTTAAGTTAGTTTATAAGTTATAGGCTGATATCAGTCGATTCAAAAAGTGCACATTAAATACCTTGAATTCATTTTTTTTAAAGTCTTCTCTCGGCCATATATGGGTCACCTCTTTCAATACTTCTCTTTCTCTTAGGTATAAGTGTAACTATAGTCAGATAAAAGATATAAGATATAAGATTAAAGATATAAGGGGAGCCATCCCCGGCAAAAGTTTGACAATTGGATACCTTTAACAACGTTGCCTACTTGGAGATTTCGAAGCAATTTTGCGAAGCAGGTTTCATCTTAGCTTAACGCAACTAAGCATATTAAAAATTATCACACTTACGACGACAATGTATACAATAGAAAGAGAGGTAAGACAATGATATGTTCACTCTTGGAGGGCTCTTGTCTATGTGATGATAACCCTTTCCCTCTTCCTATGACGAGTTTACACAGTCACTTTAAGACTAATATTGGCGTCTTGAAAACATTCACTTGTTTTTTTAAAATAATTCTACCTTTTTCTTGTTTCCTATTCTAGCTACACGTATGCTTTCACGGACATTTTCAATCTACATCTTGGCAGGAAGACTCCCACAGGCCATTTTCGTGACCAAGCCAAATATTCTAAGTTGTGGAGGATTTATAATAAACATGTTTACAAAAATCTACTTAGATAAAAATTATTTTTTGACACTGAAGGACCAAGTTTAAAATTATTTAAGGATTTATTGTTTTTGTTTCAACGTTATATCTTACAAATTTGCCGAGTAAAACGTAAATTCCATAACATGGGAGATCCTATCTTAACCGGCCATGACGTCACAGGCAAGCAACGTCATTTGAGTTATTGGAATACTCCTCACTTGGAATATAGAGAAAAATTGATTTTTCTTTAGAATATATTAGAGATCTCTTTGAAAATTTAATGATCCTATAAGATATTAAGTACGGTATTCGCTCTATTATTTAAATTTAAAGTCTTAAAATGCTATTTGGAGTTTGTTTTTGATTGTATTATATTCGGGTGAATAAAAATAAGAGGGAAATAAACCAAGAAGGGGGGTAAATATATTCCAGGGGGTAAATGCTTTTCAAGGGTCAGCAACTCCCTTGGAATCCCTCTTTCTCGGTTATGGCACCACTCATAACCTTTGTTTAAGAAGTGTTATTATTATTATTATTATTATTATTAGCACCGCGTCTTACTACCCGTTCGGGTTGTACGCACTTACGCTAATGTGTAATGGT
>CABFVX010009438.1:0-18389 GCA_902151425.1 Timema shepardi
AAGGAAGGGTTTGGTAATCAGATAAATCTTTGCCGGGACCGAGGATTGAACCCCGGCCGCCAGCACATAAGTCTGACACCTTACCCTTAGACCGCCAGGTCACCATAATTTAATTACTAGCCCGTCTTACGATATTCATATGTTTTATTAGGACATGAGGTGGTCAAAAACATAGTTCATACAGGCAATGATTGAAATTATTCAGTCTGTAATTTGTTGTCATCTCTTCTTCTTTCTCGAAATATTAAATCAATAATGTACAAAACCAAGAATTTCTTGTTTGGTGTGCATCACCAAACATATTAACGATACTCAGGGCACGCAGGCTGAGGATTGGTGTTGACAGGACAAAATGTTAGTGAGGAACCCTGAAGATACCAATATTCTTACAAATAACCATCTAGAAGGTGTTTATTCCTAGCAGAAAGATATTAGTAAGAAAATTGAATTATTAAAGACTACTTGATAGGCCTGGGTGTCACTGGGAGGATAGTGTGAAGGAGGCTGGGTGACAGGCTAGGAATTGGATGGAGGTGTCTCAGGGTAGGGTTGAATGGCGGCCATGAACTTTTGAGTTTCGTAATTCCGTAGAATTGGTTAAGTTATGGTGTGTTTTACAATCAAAGCTAGCTCATGCTTAACTTTGATACATTAGGTTGGGGTTGAAATCCCAGCCAAGTAAAGTTTTTTAGGACATTAACACAAGTGTGATCAACGACTTAAAATAAGTGGTAAGGATGAGGACCTTAAAATAAACGTATCTACATTAGTGTGGAGAATAGTCTTAACACCTTAGGAAAAACTCCTGTGTATGATTAGTTTTGACAATGTTTTGACAATTTTCCTTAGGCTCCTTAAATTATATATTTAATCATTTTAATTAATAATGATTGTGAATGTGAACAATGCTAGGTCTTCGCCATGGTTCGGATTCCACGTTAAACTGTAGGTCCTCCATTTCATCTCACAATCACCCTACCATTACACATTAGCGTAGTGCGTATAACCCGAACGGGTAGTAAGACGCGGTGCTAATAATAATAATAATAATAATAATAATAATAATATGGCTATGCCCTGGTCATATTAGCTATATTAAAACAGGTCAAAGATTGCCAAAGCAATTTAAAACTAATCACAAAACTAGTATATGGATTTTTAAAGTGTTTAAAGTGGGATCTGGCACTGACCCGTCCACGGTGCCGTGTCTGGTGACGAGCTGTGCGGCCTGTTCCCGGGACATGCCGCTGTGGAACCATGGCTGTGCCATGTGCACTCCCGACTCCAGACCTTGCGCGCGCAGCAGCGACGCGGGGTTGCGCGCAGACGGCCGCCAGCGTCGTTTCCACGAGTAGCCTTCCGCCACGGCGATGGCCTTAGCCTCCTTGGGGTCCTCCACGATCCGCCCCACACTGCCAGTGAAGTCCATGGCCACACGAGACCGTACACTTTCCTGGAGACAAAAATAGCACAACAATCATAGACACTATAGATTAACGTCAGTCATAGCACCGTCCACTCTTCTAGACACTATAGATTAACGTCAGTCATAGCACCGTATACAATCCTGGAGAAAATCACAACACTAATGCAAAACGCGCTAGCTAAGCTACAGAGAATCGAACCAGACACCCAGAAGACCGTGGCTCCTTCCAGGCAAAATCACGGAATTACCGACATTTTAGTGTCAGTGTTCGAATCTCGGACGAGTTTATTTAGGATGAATTTTCCACTTTCCTGCCACGTGAAAATGCAGACACACTTCCTCCAAATTATAATTTCATCATCCCTACCCCAATAGCAGGCTGACACCACGTCTAGTTTTTTTAATACTAGACCCCTACCTTCTCTTCGATTTGGTAAAAATGCAATTTTTGTACAGTTTTTATAAAAACTTTACAATATGCTTGAATATTGGTCAGTCATCATCAAGTTTGCTTCAATGGCTGCTATTGTGAGCAGTGCCGTACCTCGACAGGTGCACAGGCACAGGGCCCCAGAAGGAGGCCCTGAAATGGAACTGACTAATTATAAATTTCACCGCCATATCGGTGAACCGAGTGTGTTGGGTGGGCCCAGGCAGTCCATCGCGTCTCTTAGTCCCTGGGCGCACAAGACGCAATCTGCTCATTAACATCTTTTCGAGATACATTATCGCGCGATAATCTTCCCAATGGTATTCAAATGTGAACGTGCGTGTGCGTTTGCAGAGGCGATTATCGCACCACGCATTGATAAGGCGTCACACCCCTCGTGAGAGGTAGATCGCGCGATTAGTGTCTAGCCAGTCAAGGATTCGTCTTCAGAAGAGGAGAATTTGCTTCTGGTCGCTGCAGCTGAGGATGACACAGACTCAGGCGACGTATTCACAAGTATCAGGTGACTACCTTCACAAGTCATAACTTGTCATCGGGCTCACTACTGAATGGACGTGATCTCATTCTTATGCCAGGATCGCAACGCGGTAATGCGATATTGTTATCTCGCCAGCCACGCAACACGCGTTCCGTATCGCACCTGTCTGTGGGAATTGCAGGACAAATCGACTCGTCTTTAGAATCGATTAACATCGCTGATTTACAAAAATCGGCTGTAGACCTTGCTATAAAGTATAACAAACATTTTAAATATGTTCGAGCACAATATGTGAAATTTAAATGCTTTAAGTGTGAAGCATCGACACTAATACATTATTACTATAATTATTATCACCATGAATTACTACCTGTTCGGATTATACGCTTATGTACTAATTACACTAATGGTTTAAGAATTGGGAAGGTTGAATTTAGAAGAAGTGACCCCACATTTGTGTGGAGGGAGAGTGGAAAGCCATTTTAGGAAAAACCACCCCCAGTTCGCCCGACCGAGATTCAAACCATGATCTCCCCGTCCTCGGCAGTCTAACTCAACACGAAACTTAGCGCGTTAGCTAACTACGCCACCGAGGCGGGTGACACTAATACAAAACATTTGAATATAAACTCCTCTTCAGATTCTAAATGCTCTTTGATCTTTATGACTGTGTTAAATAATGGAGTAATTTCTGAATATCACGGCGTATCGGACAAAAACTAGTAGGCCTATCTAATCTTTCCATAATTTCGATTGAATATAATATAGTTAAATATATTTAAAAACAATTGTATCGTATTTGTTTACTATTTTTTTCCTTCAAATAAAAATTAAGGGGGCAAAAAATAAAACCTTAAACAGGGCCCATGAAGAGATAGCAGGTACCAATCATTCGTGTAACCATCGGTACACGCGCGTTGACCAAGATCGACCAATTTCCCATTGAATAAATAGTTTTAACTTTAAAGTCAATGAATAATAATAATAATTTTTAAAAAAAGGTTTGGCAACTCACGCGCGTTTGTGCTGTAGCGTTAGTTTTTGTTATTATTATTATTATTATTATTATTATTATTATTAGCACCGCGTCTTACTACCCGTTCGGGTTATACGCACTTACGCTAATGTGTAATGGTAGGGTGATTGTGAGATGAAATGGAGGACCTACAGTTTAACGTGGAATCCGAACCACGGTGGAGGCCTGGCATTCCCCACATTCTAGTTTTTGTTCTTTGCGCTTGTAGATTGCAGCACAAGCATATCATATACCCCTAAGTTTTTATTTTACATTTTTAAGACCTTAATTTGTTGCATATAGTAGGTTTGTCTGAAAAATATCTATAGTATGAGCATGATGAAACGCAGCCAGCCTCCTCTACGCCAACCTGAAAGTTTTTTTTGTGGGTCTTGTAAGATCTTTATGAACATTTTCGTCCAGTTTGGGTTATACCAACGCGGAGTAAGGTTACATTCTAAGGACGAACACACTATAGAAGGGTAACGCGGAGTAAACACCCTTCAACGGTCACCCCAACCAATGTTGAGGCAGGCCAAGCTCTGAGTCAGCAAACCAGAGAAGAAAGGGGGTGGAACCGGTTCCATCTAGGAGGGCGAGTATTCTCCCAAACCACCCCAGCAGCTGCTGTGCTCTCAATAATGTGCACAGCATATCAACAACCCTTCCCGCACCCCATTGTCCTATGAGCCACATCGGCGAAAAGGGGGGAGAGCACCAGCAGCGCTATTATAATGGGGAGCAGCCCCCCCCCCTGACCCCCCTCTTTCGAGCTTCCAGGGTTTCCCTTGGCCTACATCAACACCGTGACGGTTGACCCTTCTTGCGTAGTCAATTTTCCTTATTTATACTTGGCGTGCCATCTTAGTTCAGTCTCAACGTAAACAAAGAAAGGCAGCAGGTAAAGGCTCTAAAGACTGTATCCACCCCCCTTTATCAACCAACAGAGCCACGGGCTCTAAATTCAAACATTTATTTTAAATGCGTTTTCAACCAAATAAATGCACACATAAAAATAATAAAATTATGTTAATTCTAACCGGCGAGGGCTATGGAGAAACATCCATTCAACCAACTTGGGTGCTATGATCCACTTTCCACTGGACAGTTAGAAAAGTTATTAAATTACTTTCACGCAGTAATAAATATATATATATATGTATACATGTTATATTTGCAGGAAATGTACCCACAGTTGCGCGGATAAAGTGGAAAACAATTTTGGAAAAACAACCCTCAGTCCTTCCAACCGAGAATCGAACCTTGATCTCCCCGTCATCGGCAGTCTGCTATACTGTGGGAGGAGTCTCTCAGACCATACATTCTGGCCGCGAAAAGAAGTTTATATTTTCTAACAGGCTCCTCCTATGAAAATGGGACAGCGTCCAGCTTCTACTAACAGTTTACAAAACATTATCCTCTTTGTCCTTGAACAGTGACAGTGATTTGCTTCGGTGACCGCATGGTCTAGCGCCCTACTCTCGCAGTAGGCTAAACTGCCGATGACGGGGAGATTTGAGGTCGAATCTTAGTCGGGTGTACTGAAGGTGGTTTTTCCTACATAGTTTTTCACCCTCCATCCACGTAAATGTGGGTGCACTTCCTCTTAATATAACCTTCCTAATCCCTAAAACCATTAGCATAATAAGTACCTAGGGTTGCCAGACGTCCCGTATATACGGAATTGTCTCAATGTCCCGAAAGATGTCGTCGGTACATCCGATTGTCCCGTATTTTAGAAAAATTAAATTAAATTATGTGAAAATAATTAGATTACAACCCGCCTCGGTGGCGTAGTTGGCTAACGCGCTAGTCGTGTTGAGCTCGACTGCTGAGGACGAGGAGATCGAGGTTCGAATCTCGGTCGGGTGAACTAGGGGTGGTTTTTCTTAAATAGTTTTCCACTCTCCCTCCACGCAAATGCGGGTTCACTTAATCTAATTCAACCTTCCTAATTCCTAATCCATTAGCGTAATTAATACTTAAAGCGTATAACCCGAACGGGTAATAAGACGCGGTGCTAAATAATAATAATAATAATAAGAAGAAGAAGATTACAAAGTTTAAATAAAGAAATGTTTCAGTTAATGACGGTGAACTTTCCACACTGTGGACGAGAAAAACAAAACAAATGTGGAGTGAAATATCTATAACCAACAAAAGTGCCGCTATTACATGAATACATGTGAAAAAAGTCTCAATACTCCGAACTACTGAGAATGTGTCAGTACCATTTCAGTATCCCAGAACACAACGCGCATGTGGAACGAGTATTTCCATTGATGACCAATCGATGGACAAAAGAAAGAAACCGAGTAGAACTAAATAGAGTGGAGGGGATTTTGCAGAACTTAGTCAATGAATATAAGACTTCTGAATTTTGTTCCGATGTATTAACCGACAAACACGTTTTAAGGTAGCACAAAGTTCAGAGAAGTGTTAACCGATGCCTACCAGATCGTTAAAGCGCTGCCCAAACTCCTTTAGATATCCCCCCCCCCCCCCCAANAAGTTCAGAGAAGTGTTAACCGATGCCTACCAGATCGTTAAAGCGCTGCCCAAACTCCTTTAGATATCCCCCCCCACCCCCGAAACCCGCCTCGGTGGCGTAGTTGGCTAACGCGCTTGTCGTGTTGAAGCTCGACTGCTTAAGACGGGGAGATCGAGGTTCGAATCTCGGTCGGGTGAACTGGGGGTGGTTTTTCCTAAATGGTTTTCCACTCTCCCTCCACGCAAATGCGGGTTCACTTCCTCTAATTCAACCTTTCCAATTCCTAATCCATTAGCGTAATTAGTACTTAAAGCGTATAACCCGAACGGGTAGTAAGACGCGGTGCTAGATATTAATTAATTAATTTTTCCCGAAAAACTGTGGGGGGCGAAGCCTATCAGGTCTTCGCGTGGTGAGCTAATGGGTTTGGTTATTATTTTTTAATATGTAGTTTTGAAGGTTATATACAGAATTTAATAAATGTTAAATCTTGTGTGCGACTTTAATAAAACTATATCTTCATACAGTGCATGTGTCCAGTTTTTTTTAATTTTGAAAATCTGGCAAACCTAACGGGTATTATGACGCGGTGCTAACAAAAAACCCGGCGACAACCAAGGATTGGTTTTCGTTACAATAATTGCGCGTGAAATATTATCAGCCTTCGCAACTCAAAATAACAAAACGAAAAACATAACCAGTCAAAATGAGAGAGATATGTTTCAGGACAAGTAGTTATGTAAAGTAAACGTGTGGATTTGACAGAAACTTTTAGTGGAGCCAGGAAACAGAAATGATTTACTTTTGAGTTTCAAACAAGATGGGACAAAATATAATCCTATAGCGCATCTATGGCTAGAAGAAGGTTGTTTATTACAAACAATGGCTGGACGTGTTATCGGAATAGTTTTGGTACAACTTTTTATTGATTATTTTATTTATATTTATTTAGAGTGTTTAAAGTGCACTTTCTGGACCGACTGATTATATCAGCACACGACTTATAGACTAACTTAAATCTAGAACAGACACAATATCCAGCCCCCCCAGGCAGTCAATTCATCTCCGTGAAAAGAGGAGACCCACATTTCATCAATCGGCCATACCAGGAATCGAACCCGGGTATTATTTCTGAATATATTGGTAAATTACTTTCACCAATGTTTGTTAGCTCCCGCCGTAGATGAGCTATATAGCTCGCCTCTTGCAAGGGGGGGGGGGGAGTGTTGCAAATTCTACAATGACACTTCAACTCGTGGGAATGGAGCCCCCTCCCGCCTTTCCACCCTTACAATTCACACTAACGTTCACACGGTTCACACAAGATCCAAAGTTACAAATGTGCCCATTCCAGTAAAACTAATTCAAACTTTCGAGGGAGGCGGGCTGGANGTGTTGCAAATTCTACAATGACACTTCAACTCGTGGGAATGGAGCCCCCTCCCGCCTTTCCACCCTTACAATTCACACTAACGTTCACACGGTTCACACAAGATCCAAAGTTACAAATGTGCCCATTCCAGTAAAACTAATTCAAACTTTCGAGGGAGGCGGGCTGGAAGCTAACGCGAGTTAAAGCGGTAGAAACCAAGAGTGGGTTTATAACGTTCCTGTCCGGAAGTAGGAGAACAAAAGGGGAAGGAGGAAAATACAAGTGCTAGTACAATTTGTTGTGGTCCATCCTATTAAATTACCTTTCGTCACCTGGGCCGTAAAGAACAACCAAAATGTGGATATTTGGACTTTTCAGAAAGGATTTCAAACTGTGTTTACAAGTAGGATAGGGTGATATAAAATACTTTTGTTTTCATTTTACAGCTAACTCTTGTTAACTTAAAGGTTTGGTCAATATTTAACCTAAGCGCAACATCTGATTGGCCATATTTCAGCTACCTAGGCAGCTGAATCTGAATACCAAACCCTTCCTTCACCTCTGACAAGACATTTTGTGAATGTGGGGAATGCCAGGCCTCCACCGTGGTTCGGATTCCACGTTAAACTGCAGGTCCTCCATTTAATCTCCCAATCACCCTACCATTACACATTAGCGTGCGTATAGCCCGAACGGGTAGTAAGACGCGGTGCTAATAGTAATAATAATTTACTCGCGTCCTCGACACCTCCGCCTTAAATGGCGTTTCATAAAAAAAAAGTCTTTTTTCTATTAAATAAGACTATACAAATGGTTTCAATTGTTCCAAGATTGATAAAGAACTCGGAACTTTTCCTAGTTAGCCTTGACCTTGGAATGAAGTACAGTCGAGCAGGCCTGCCAAACTCGGTGACGGCACTCCCTATTTCTTTGCCAATATTTGGAGAGCTGAAGCTGCTGATGTAATACTTTACAAAACGACGCAATTCAAACTTTACTTTCAATTCTAAAAATAAGAAGAAGAAAAAAAAACTTCCCTAACAATTTGCAAGGGCATCCTATTCGTGCTTGGAGAGAGAGTTTCCGTGTCGCTGGTTCGATCATTGGATTCTATTTGTTGAGAACACACCGTGACGTTCTACGGTGGCTCACAAACACATTACTCGAACAAAAAGGAGAATATAATGTTAACTAGAACTAACAATGATGGTAAAGAACTGTGGTCGACTTCGTAACATTTTACTAGCTAGAAACTGGACAGTGGCGTAGTTAGAACGACAGCTTTGAGAAACTTTGAAACAAATAGGTTTTTATTAGAGTTATATTATTTTTGTTACCAACAAATTATTCTTTTGAGAAACAAACATTGCAGTGTAGTTGGAGTCTTAAATTAAATTTAAATTAAATTATAGCATCGTGTTTTACTTACTATCCGTTCGGGTTACACGCTCAAGTACTAATTACGATAATGGGTTAGGAATTGGGAAGGGTGGAAAATCACTTAGGAAAAACCACCCCCAGTTAACCCGAACGAGATTCGAACGTCGATCTCCCCGCCCTCAGCAGTCTAGCTCAACACGAAACCAGCGCGGGAGCTAACTACGCCACCGAGGCGGGTTTGGAGACTTACTCATTCTGAATATGAAAGTGACCCATAATGTTGGTGTTGGCGATAAATCACCAGAAAGCTGTGCTAAACTTTATTATTCAAGGTCATCAGATCGCCGAGATAAAGATCAAAATATTAAACGGCGGACCTTGCCGTTGATCGAAGAGCCTTAGTTTCTACAAAGACACAACTAAAATTTGCCTAGCTTTTAAACAAGTTTTGAAATATTTTAAACATACATAGATTCATTTTTAATACCTGCCCGATCTTCTTAAAAACGAGATGATGGAGCGGTAAGCGGTTTAGATTGCGATCGGAACGCTTCAGTCCCCGTCCCAAAATCTTAGCAACGCGACTGAGCTGAAGTTTATCACAATTACGAACTAACCATGCTCTCAGCGTTGTTGAATACAAGCATAGAATGTTATGTATATAGTTAACATTAAAATCAAAGGTAAAGAAAGTATAGAGGACACCCTACATGAAAAAAGATTAAAACATCGAATGCGTTCTTGTCAAGGGCTTCTTTGTCGAATAGAAGAGCACTACGGGGGGGATGGGAGGGCGGGGGTTGAAAATGAATGGGTGAGCGCCCCCCTGCCTTCAGCTCCCAAAGTCAGGAAGTGTAGTAGCTCTATGAGTGACAAACCGTTCAGAATTCACACGAACATTAATAGTTAAATTTACTCCATCCGTGACACGATTAATTAGTTTTTAATTTCATAAATGATGCAGGGATGAGGAAATAGCCTCCTCGGTTCACCCAGCCAAGATACGAAACCGGTCCTTCCGTCACTGACAAACCAGACTATTGTTTGTTGTTTAGTCCGCATGTCCACCGAAGCGGGTTGATGGTAGCTCATGAGCATTGACAAAAAAGTTCAACAATGTGTAGTTCCCAGCTGTCGCGAATAGCACCATCTGCCAAACTTGAGAGATGCAGAACATATATTGCGTACAAACGCACAGGAGAAAATCTAGTGAGCGTTCATCATAGCAGGCCCAACTCAGCTCCCGGATCGCGCGAGGTTTGAGAGTAAAGAAAATATCAAGATATGCCAGAAATGGGTACAGTGCATTAGTATTTGAATGATTACTCGAAATTTTCCCAAGTGATAATGGGGGACAAAGCGACAAAGTTTCTTGTTGATAACTACAGTATGCCCCTATTATGACAGAATAGAGATTTGTGCACAATCTTATCTGTGAGAGCATTCTAAAATGGTCAAAAACAGCCTTTCAATGAAGTTTTCATCCAAATATAATTTAATATTCCAACTATGCTCAGTATTAGGAACATTTATTAACTATTTATCTCCATTAATATGTAATCAGAAATGATCCACGTACAAGAGTTCGTGTAAATTTACGATTTCTAGTCGACTGTATCACAAAATTGATTGGCATATGATGCACGCTCTTAACCGTCGGGAAAGGTTTTTCAACCGGCAGATCGACTATATTATGGTGGGATGAAAGAGAGCGCGAATTAAGGTCAGGATGATCTCAGTCTTAAATCATTATTTTTGTCCAACACATATCGAACCTTGCTTCAGTAGATAGTTTTTGATCTGTCGGGGACATGGTGTAGGAAGAATGCGCAAACGTTAGCAATTTCTAGGAAGCAATAAGAAGATGGACCTTGACCATGCAAATATCATCCAAAACAAAAACACTAACTTAACTCAGACACAGTGCTCTGAACGAGAGGACTATTAGTATTTGTGAATAGTATCACAGTTGCTCCGACGACCCCTGATCGTTTCACTGCCTGAAAAGGCTACGTGGGACTTGCCATCCGTGGGATTTGCGACCACCAAAAATAACGTCATGGGATTTGCGTCCATAGGATTTAAATTTATAAAATTAAGCACGTTTCAAGACTAATTATATTTTGAATTTTGACATACGGCCTGGAATTGGACCGTGGCAATGCACCAACATTCAAAACGCCTTATTTTGATGCTTTATCTTCCATTAACCTTACCTTACCTAACCTAACCTAACCAACCTAACCTCAACCTTAGAGCTTGAAATAATAGGGCCCCTACACGATCAGTCAGATTGTCAGTCCTAATACTGACAGGTTACTCTCAGTGTGCATCAGTATTTACAACGAGACCATACACGGTCAGTCTTCGTATCATTATTTTTATCAGTCTCAGCTCCTGGATTCAACGCGCACCAACATGGATGATAAGGAGTGGGCAGTCCTTGTTTGCTGCTGAGACTGAAGAAAGTACTGACGAGCGCACGCACACTGTCAGTACTAGTGTCAGTATCTCCCACCACTTTCCAGACCGATGGACAGACTGATATGATCATAAAATTCTGATCACATCAGTATTTTCGTAAGTCTGTCCCATCAGTCCATCAGTACTGCCCCTACATAACCAGTAAGACTGTCAGTATTAATTATTACTTTATTAATACTGACAAATCTCTACGCAAATGCAGGTACACCACCTCTAAATTCAACCTTCTTAATCCCTCGACCATCCGTGTAATTAGTATATAAGCGTATAATCAGAATGGTTAGTAAGACAGGGTGCCAAAAAAAATAGTTTTAGCTAGTGAACTTTTAGACAAATATTAATATAAACCTATTTGTTTTTTAAATTATAAAATCCCCCCCTTAAAAAACTTGTGGTTTGCCTCGACAATTTTAGTGCCTTGTTCAGTGTGCCGTGAATTTAAAAAAGTTGAGAATCACTGGTGCTAGGCCACAGACAAAAACTATACCCAAACACTCCACCTCCAGGTTAAAATGGTTCAGCTCCTTTTGGCAGCTTGAGTCCTTCACCACTAGGATCGCTGCGGTTAGTCCTATCATCACCCAGCAGTGACACTAGCGAAGCCCAGTGTTGAAGGACTCAAGCTGGTAAAAGATGCGCAGCGAAACCACCGTAAGGGTGAGAGTCTGTTTCTTACTTGTCTGTGTCCTAGGCACACTCTCGCAATATACTAGACTGCCAATAACGGGGAGTCGGGATTCGAATTCCATTCGGGTGTTTTTCCTGAAAGGGTTTCCCCTACACACGAATGCGGGTACATTTTCTTTCAATTCAACATCCTCGTCCCTAAAACCCTAGTGTAGTTAGCATATTATTAAGCGTTAAATCCAAACGAGTATTGAGAAGCAATGCTACACAAAAAGTTTTTTGTCGACACAATTTATGAGTATCGTCGCGACATGCACGCGCACTGCAACTTCCTCCGCTACCCAAAGTTCACGTTCTGGTTCGTGTCACTTTCTAAGAGGAGAGCACCGCTCCGTTTGGCCAGAACAAGAAGCTCTGACGTCATTCAAGAAGTGAAAGAGTCTCATTTTAGTGTGCGAGTGGAGATAGAATATAAACAGATTCACTTATAAATTGATGATTAGAGGACAACGCGAGATTATTTAGTAGAGCTGTGGCATCGCCAGGGTAACCAACTCGATACCGGCTGCTGAAGCAGCCCTTCTTGAGGATATTCAGACATCCGGAATAGAAAAAGTGCAGACAAGCGTTTCCTGCAGTTTTTTTAAAAGAAATAAACAAAAACAAACTGCCCATAGACAAAAAGGTCTCGAAGAGTTAACCGGTTGTGCGAAAACTAATAATGATTATTTTTTCACCCACGTCTGATATTGGGAAATATTAAAACGGCGGAAGAACTCTAGTACCTAAAGTCCAATTTTCGTAGGAATGACCTTATATGACAGTTGGAAACGTTACTTGATCAACTTGCACGTATTCATTCGTAAGCTCGTGTGATTTGCAGCTGTCACTTTTGATATTAACTATCAATATCAATAAAATAACAATAAAAATCTGATAAAAATGGGTAGCAAGTTCAGCAGAAAAAAAGAAAAAAGAAAGTGTATGTATTTTCTAAGAGCCTTTCATATAAAGATTGAAGTGTACCCCCATTTGACAATCCACCATAGCCAAGTTGTGTCATGCACACCTGAAAGTATCAAGCCCCTCACTGTAGGGTCAACATGACGACACCTGTTTATTGACTATCGTCATTTTTTCAATATTCCATACAAACTAAATATTATTTGTGGACAGCTTTACTACCACCCCTCCCCCGCACCTACTAATAGTGAAGAAATTAAATAAATAAATACATATATACATAAATAAATATATATACATTTTTGAAGATATGTACCCTCATTTACGTGGAGGGAGTGTGGGAAATAATTGATGAACATACACTTGAATTAACCCAGCCGGGATTCGAGACCCAACCTCAGTCGCCTTCAGGAGCACCGGAAGTTATTTGTAGGTGGGAGGGGAGGGGGGCTTCAACTGAGAGGATGATCTTGTATGATTCTTTAAGCTATTTGATAGAGGTTTATTTTTTATTGGTGGTACTTTTTTGTTCCTTTGTTTTTCATATTGTATATTAAAAAACGGGAAGAAGGGCGGAAAAAACTAAACTTTTTTTTGTGAATTTGATGCCCCTAGAAGTTATTTAAAGTGGTCGTCACCTGAAAATATTTTGAAAATTGTATAGGCCTACCCATAAATTTTATAAGTGGTCTTCTCTGAAATTTTTTTTGGAAGCTATTTTAATTGACAGCCTGAATTCTTTTTTTAAAATTGGATACGCTCTTAGAAGCTATTTGGAGTGGGTTTCTTCCAGTTTTTAAAAAAAATTGTATTCCTATAGAAACTATTTAAAGTGATTTTTTCTTTAGATATTTTTGAAAAAAACTAAATGTCTTTAGAAGCTACGTGAGAAATATTAAGGAAAGGGGTGTGTGGGTTTAAGATAGTTGCAGGCCCCCTACCCCCCAAAATACAAACAGAGGAGGGCTTGAGCACCTCCCCCTCCTCTTCCAGAACTTCTTATTTGGTTTGCCGGTGATTGACAACTTAATCCGCACTTTCACAGCGGAGGGTTTTAATTAAGTACATAATCATACACCTTGAAAGGTGTGTGTTACCTTGACCTATCCCTGCACCTACTCGTAATGATATTGATTCCAGATAATATCTAGTCCCTGCACAAAGGAGTCAAATTCCAATGGAAACACCTTTAATAAAAAAATAAACTCCATAGTGTCATCCTGCAATCGAGCCATACCGAAACGGCCGTCGTCTGCTAGTAAAGAGTACCAACTTAAGCGGATGGAGGGCGTCATGTGGTCAGAACAAAGAAACCACCGGCAGTTAACCTCGGTTTTCTAGACCAAAGCCGCTACTTTTTCATTCAAATAGCTCCCCGTTTGTAATCACGAGGCTGAATTTGACCGCGTTTCAGACCAAATGCTTCACAGAAAATCTCAAAGCGACGGGTATCGAACCCAACTAGGATTTTTGGATCACCTTTTTAGAAAATACAAACATTTTTCTTGTGGTCAACATTGATAACAATCAACCTGACTTGTATACTTAGGTGAAAGGAGATCTTTTTAACTTTCCTATAAGGTCCTTCCTATTAGAAAAGGACTGCAGCAATGGTTTTCAACGTCATTTTCGTGTCCTCGGAACACGGTATGTCCACACTCGGTAAAAGCTATGCATTACAAGAGAGAGAGGGAGTTAATTGCGCCCTATCAACGCGAGCTCGGCTCGAGGACAGCACAGTAACAGCGAGCTGCTACCTGCCCCGTCAAACACAGCTGACACACACACTAGCGAGTTGCCCTTGTGAAGGTGACCCTGAGCAGAGCTTCCTTCCCCCGGCAGTCAAGGACGAGCGGTACCTAGCGTCCTCCCGTGACTGCGAGTTGCTAGGGAGGGTCTTCTCGCGGACAAAGGGCCGAGTGCTGCTGCGGTGATATCTAGTGTTGGAGCAGTGCTAGTGAAGCACTAATCTAGTGTTGGAGCAGTGCTAGTGAAGCACTAATCTAGTGTTGGAGCAGTGCATAGTGTAGTGTTAGAGCAGTGCTAGTGTAAGAGCAGTGCTAGTGTAGTGTTAGAGCAGTGCTAGTGTAGTGTTAGAGCAGTGCTAGTGTAGTGTTAGAGCAGTGTTAGTGTAGTGTTAGAGCATCACAACTCTAGTGTTGGAGCAGTGTTGGAGTAGTTTTAGAGCAGTGTTAGTGTAGTGTTAGAGCAGTGCTAGTGTAGTGTTAGAGCAGCACAACTCTAGTGTTGGAGCAGTGCTAGTGTAGTGTTAGAGCAGCACAACTCTAGTGTATAGAGCAGTGTTAGTGTAGTTTTTGTCACTCCAATCTAAGCCGCTTCCACTCCATTTAATAACGTCCTCACCAACATCAGTGGTCAAATGGTCTAAGGCGTATAGGCTGGGTAGGAGAGATGGCGACAGCTACTTTGACCGGAAGTAATTAATGTCAACCTATTCGGAAATAACTTTTGATAATATATTATTAAGAAAATACAAATAATTGATGAATAGGATGATGACATTAGGCAACTTACAGCCAATGTTTTCAATGAATAACTTTCTTCTAGCGGTAACTTAACCAACACTCCCACAGTAGATAGGATGTAAGAAGATGTTGACCCATGATGCTTTGCAACGCCAACTAGAAACAGCTGTGAATAGACATATTTTATTTTCTAGTAGATAAATAGCTCTTTCAGATGATTGCCGGATGGACGTTTTCAAATTATTTTGTCTTGTAGCGAATCAAATCAACATAGAGTTAGACACGACATCGAGATATTTCAGTCGGCTTGTATAGCATTTTATAAGCGCATGCGCAATGAATTGAGTCGGTTTGATTGGGTATATTTACCAAGCAAACAACGTAGACGAACATATAAATTCAATAAATGTATAGCAAAGTAATCAATTACCCCTACCACTTTCCATTGTTAGGACCAATTTTATTGGTTAGGAACATATTTTCTCCATTGATCACTGAACATATTTAAGTCTATACACAGCGGTTTTTAAATAACTTGGACTACCCACTTTTAATAAAAAGAACATTAAAACATTATTAACTTGCAAACTTTATCAAGACAAAGAGGTATAATGTACACTAAACTATAAAAATCTGGTTTTGGTTGGAAGAACAGTTAAAAAAAATAAAAATTCAAACAGCTATCTTTGCAACCAACATTCACGTTTCTTACAGATATAGGAAACATAAATTTAAGGACTTTTCAAGGATTTTTTAAGGATTAAAACTGTTATTTCTCGTACTGCCAAAAGCTAAACACGCCAATAGAAAAAAATAATTATAAGCCGTGTTTAAATAGATGGAAAACAATAACTTTACACTTATTTTATTGGTTAGTGCAGTCATTCTAGATTCAGTATATATTTTAGTATGGCTAGAACAGGAATTTAAGCGCTGAGGTGAATGGGAAATGAACTAATAGCTATCGGCGGGCATTTTAGTGCAAAACTGTAACTATAATTAGTTAAAGTGTTAATAGGTGGTCAAAAACCTTAAAATAATTATTACAAATGACAGTTTTAAAGCAAATTTAAAAAAGAAAAATGCACATGAGTTGAGGTTTTTAAATATAGAAAATTAAAGAAAACCAAAATCGTATTTTATTGACAGTATTGCTAATGTGTTTGTCAGAGAAGTTAATACCGGTTCCCATAGCCCCTATAAAGATCCCATCCCATGGGTGCGAATATCTCTGAGCTGATGACAAATAAAACAAAAGAAAAGGGAAGAGCAACATAGAGTACAGTAAATTTCAGACAACAGATATTTCACGCCCCAGTGCATCTTAAATCGCGGTCTTTACAGCCACTTCAAAAATAAATATTGAAACCTAAAAATTCCAGGTCTTTTTCAAGGACCGTATGAACCCTGATTACATTGATAACATCAGCTGTAGATCACATAATATGATGTATGCATATATTGTTTTAGTAGATTTAATAACTAACATATACTGTTCTAAATAACAATCAGGGTACAAAGATCCTTTTCTATCCAGATATATTTTTATAGAGCTAGTAATGCTATCCAAATAGATAATGGAAAATAATAAAAAATATTGAAACCAATACCTTAATATTGTAAAGAATGACCAATAAACACCTCCATAACCCTATCTCCTACATGACCTAATCAATAACGCTTTCAACTTTGCTCTAATGTGCAGAAAAGCAAGTGCCTTAGAACTAAAACTCTCCAGTAATTTAATTATTACGTTGATAAACAATTATTAGTGTTAAAATACATATTTTTATAATAAAACTAAAAGATTTTAGGTCCATGTACATATTTATTACTTTTATGGTGACAGTGAATTTTTAAAACTAAAGTGTTTTTTTTTCTCTCTTATCATTATTTTTGTTAATTAAAATTATTTTTATAAATGGCAATAAATTAGAATCTTTATTAATTAAAATCATTCAATTTATACTTGAAGTCCGAGCCTTATGAAACAGGTCCTGTATCTGGCCTTGGAGCCGACCCACTGTCCCAAGTAATGTGCGAGGTGGAATGATGGCTCACAGTCAGTTTGCAAGCTGACCAAAGGGCAGACCTACGTGCCTCAGGTCACATCAAACGTCAACAATGAGCCATAACAAATCACTAGCGCACAACAATAAAATATACAACAAAGGAGTTGTACATATTTAGAACATGGCTTGCCAGGACCCACAGCGGGATGGTGTTTTAATAGCAAAAATAAATGAATAAAAATCAGCAAACTAAATAGAGGATACTCCAGTATAAACATAGTTTAATTTTCTTCGCATGGTGAGCTCAACAGTAATTTTTGAATATCCGTCAAGGAGGTCCTAGAATTTACTAACTACATTTTTTCCTTCATTTAAAAAGTTTCTCGTTAAATTTTAGTAAGCCTTTTAGACTACAGCCGCCCTTCCTGACTATCCAAGCAAAGGTGACAGGATTAGGAGAGTGAATCTCCCAGAGGTGTACTCACATGTGGCACAGTGTAGCTGTTGTACTCTTTGGGGCTCATGGTCTCCACTTTCTTGTTCTTGAAGGCTCGATAGTTTTCACGCAACTGCTTGCCGTACTGGAACAAACACAAACTCATCAGTTGGTACTGTGCTCTAGTCCAACAGCACTCTTCACTAGACTAGCACTCACTCAACAGCACTCTTCACTAGACTAGCACTCACCCAACACGGCACTCTTCACTAGACTAGCACTCACCCAACAACACTCTTCAATAGACTAGCACTCACCCAACACAGCACTCTTCACTAGACTAGCACTTACCCAACAACACTCTTCACTAGACTAGCACTCACCCAACACAGCACTCTTCACTAGACTAGCACTCACCCAACACGGCACTCTTCACTAGACTAGCACTCACCCAACAGCACTTCACTAGACTAGCACTCACCCAACACAGCACTCTTCACTAGACTAGCACTCACTCAACACAGCACTCTTCACTAGACTAGCACTCACTCAACACAGCACTCTTCACTAGACTAGTACTCACCCAACAACACTCTTCACTAGACTAGCACTCACCCAACAACACTCTTCACTAGACTAGCATTCACCCAACACAGCACTCTTCACTAGACTAGCACTCACTCAACACAGCACTCTTCACTAGACTAGCACTCACCCAACAGCACTCTTCACTAGACTAGCACTCACCCGACAGCACTCTTCACTAGA
>CABFVX010009439.1:0-18388 GCA_902151425.1 Timema shepardi
CCCTGCTGTACATCACAATATAACTATATTCTACCCTGCTGTACATCACAATATAACTATATTCTCCCTTTCTGTACGTCACAATAAAACCATATTTTCCCCTGCTGTACATCACAATATAACTATATTCTCCCCTGCTGTACATCACAATACAACTATATTCTCCCCTGCTGTACATCACAATATAACTATATTCTCCCATGCTGTACTTCGAAATACAACCATATTCTCCCCTGCTGTACTTCACAATATATCTATATTCTACCCTGCTGTACGTCACAATAAAACCATATTCTCCCCTGCTGTACATCACAATATAACTATATTCTCCACTGCTGTACTTCACAATACAACCATATTCTCCCCTGCTGTACATTACAATATAACTATATTCTCCCCTGCTGTACATCACAATATAACTAAATTCTCCCCTGCTGTGCATCACAATATAACTATATTCTCCCCTGCTGTACATCACAATATAACTATATTCTCCCCTGCTGTACATCACAATATAACTATATTCTCCCCTGCTGTACATCACAATATAACTATATTCTCCCCTGCTGTACGTCACAATACAACCATATTCTCCCCTGCTGTACGTCACAATACAACTATATTCTCCCCTGCTGTACGTCACAATACAACCATATTCTCCCCTGCTGTACATCACAATATAACTATATTCTCCCCTGCTGTACATCACAATATAACTAAATTCTCCCCTGCTCTGCTTCACAATATAACTATATTCTCCCCTGCTGTACAACTCAATATAACTATATTCTCCCCTGCTGTACATCACAATATAACTATATTCTCCCCTGCTGTACGTCACAATACAACCATAATCACCCTTGGTCTACGTCACAATACAACCATATTCTTCCCTGCTCTACGTCAAAATACAAATATAATCACCCCTGCTGTACTTCACAATACAACCATATTCTCCCCTGCTGTACATCACAATATAACTATATTATCCCCTGCTGTACGTCACAATACAACCATATTCTCACATGCTCTACGTCATAATACAATCATTTCCTCCCCAGTTGTACGTCACTTCGTGTCAAGGAAAGAGCGAGGGGTTTAAACAATTTTCCCTTCATTATCTATTGATTTCTAGTTAATTCAATCACCTTATCGAGTGTTCTTTTCTTTGATTGATTAAAACTATCATTGGTAACGGTAAATTTCCATTAACAAGAATCCATTAGATTAGAGTTGAAAAACGGTGTCTGGACACGTTATTCTGGCCCGGTAGTCAAAGTCCTTGACTCGATTCCCATATACAGGTAGTTTTCCAACTTAGTTGAAACTATTTAACATGTTTGTTTTGAATCAATCTACGTTCTTTTCCATTTCTATAAAATAACAATTATATAATGGATATTAATACTGTATTTAT
Organism: Timema shepardi; assembly: GCA_902151425.1. Classification (NCBI taxonomy): domain Eukaryota; kingdom Metazoa; phylum Arthropoda; class Insecta; order Phasmatodea; family Timematidae; genus Timema; species Timema shepardi. The sequence continues at coordinate 1,418 of CABFVX010009439.1, forward strand.
TGGTGTGGATAGGGAGTGTGAAATAATATACTATATAATATAAGATACTAACCCAGATATTGAGGAGGAATACATAAATACTTAATTAATCTTGCTTTCAAGAGGTCAGGGATTAAGTTTAATGTATAGAAATCATTACTTCTAACGAATTAATTTACATAACAAAAACGTTTTATAGGTCATCGTTAGAGCTCAAACTAGCGTTGAAACATGCCATTTTACCAAGTTGATTTAATTTTCCCTTTTTTTAGAAATTTAAATAGTTTATTTACTCAATCATGGTATTAATATTGTTTGTGCTTATTTCGGGATAAAAAATTGCCAATTTATACCTCATATTTCCCCAAGGAATCTAAATAAAAATAATTATGTTTTCGCAGCCAAACTCTGATTGCTATAAGACACTAATAAAAACTGTATATTTCAAACTATGTTGGGTTCTTGTTTTCGCCTGAGTAAAATCAATTTAATGTAAAATACATATATTTTAAATGCAAACGTTGGAACACTTTTACAAATTAATTGATTTGGTGTAGTGCAAAACTATACTGGTTTATTAAATTTATGATATTACATTTTGCGAAAATGAGAATCCAAAAGATGAAAATCATAAAATGTATGTTAATAGTCTTTCTGAAATATTTTCTTTGTATTATGTATGTATTTGATTAATCCAAAATAACTTTAGTAATAAAACAAAAATAGCAGTTTAACTCTAAACATAATGTAAAATAGGTGTATGTATTTTTAATAAAAAAAATTAAAGAATGCATAAGGCATAAATTCAACAAAAACTTTAGTCAAAGATATATTTATTACAAATTATTATATTTTATACCAATTTTTTTTTTCAGGAATACTACAATCGATACATTTCAAATAAGTCCCCCTCGACATTCAGAGATGGCCATCCTGTAGCTTAACTGATGGTGACACTATTGAAAGTATTCTCCCTACACATTTAGAGTCGCCTCACCCCACATTTATATATAATACCACACATTCGAATGCTGTTAATTCAGAAACAGAAGTTTTAATGGATATTTTCCCGGAAGATGTGCCACAGACACCATTGTCTTCACAACAGTAAATATTACATAATACATTTTAGTGTTAACTTATTTAGTGAATAATAAATTAATTCCAAATTTTGAATGACATTTTTTCTAAGTTATCCTGATTAAATATGATACATATTTATTGGGAGTGTCACCTTATAAAAATAAAATTAGAAGCTGAAATACAATATCTAGAATTATGAATGTAATAAAGTAAACGCTAATTAAATATCACAGATTAAAATTAAGATCAGTACAGTCGTGACAATGGGAAGGTGATACATTTCAATTAGGCCTAGTATTCAATTAGTTGAAAAATTATACACGTACACGAGAATTGATTCCTTGCGTGATAAGCCAAAGGTCCGGGGTTCGATTTACGTGCCAAAGCTATCAGTTAAAATTTATGGTTATGGTTCCATTTCCACTCGCATTAAATACCTTAAGCTACAGTGCAAATTTGTCTTGTTTTTTTCCCAGGTACACGAATGTTTTAAAAACACCCTCTATCATAGAAAGACGCAGAATAGTCGACTTGCAGTACTTTTTGGAATGTATTCAAGGCATAAAGAATAAATAGTTCGACTGCACATTTTTAAATATGAATATTACAGGCTAAACAAGGAATGGATTCTGCAGCACATTACACTTGCAGTGCAAGATGTGTGGTGTTCTCGAAACACTCCATACTGCAAACCTCAAATGACCGATGAATGTTAATACCGCAATGGTGGCTGGCATTATTAACACAGGCCAAGGTTTTTTTCAGATGGAATAGTGGTCTGCAGTACTAGATATGCCTTGTATGGGCAATCCTATGCACCAAAAGATACTCCAAGAAGTAGGTAAACATCTAGGAAGCATTGCTTCTGATGAAATGATGGCTACCGCGCGTGAGGCAGCAGCATTGGCTGTCAAAGCCGGAAATGTGGACAAAGAGGGTCAACCAATGATAACTGTTGTGGCTGATGGAGCATGGTGCAAAATATCTTATGAGAGCAAATACGACGCTCTCTCAGGAGTGGTAAGTTATATATATAATACATAGTATTGAGACGTAGAACTTTCTGTGTTGAGCTAAATATATAATTTATTTTAATATAGTAATCACTAAATAAACTTTTAAAACTCAATTTTGTCTTTTCTTTTCAGTTTAAAGTATTTTAATGGTCCTGTAGGTAAATTCTCTTGTACTAAATTTGGTTTATTATACTAGGCATGCATTGTTGGCTTCAAGACAAAAAAAGGTGATATACATGGGTGTTCGCAACTCCTATTGCTATATTTGTGAAACAGCATCTTCCCAAGACAAACCTGCAAGAGAGTACATATGCTATAAAAATTTGACACAATCTGCCACTGCGATGGAAGCTGACGATATAGTTGATGGGTTCAAGCAAAGTGTACCAATGTAGGGAATCATGTACGCCGAACTTATAGGTAACTTAACATAACACTTTAAACATTTAGTGAAAGTTGTGACATCGAAACGTTTTAATTCATAATCCAGTTATGTCATCAGGAACCCAACCAAAATTAATATTAATAAATGATCTTGCCTTACCAGTATGATAGCGAATTAATAAGTGAATTTATTTTTTAGGTGATTGGGACAGCAGTCTTAAGAAACGTTTAAGCATAGCCAAGCCGTATGCTCCTGATTTCTAGATAAAAAAAAAAGATTGAATGTGCAAGTCACATTCTTCGCAACTATGTGAATAGGGTAAAGGAAATCGGGAAAAGAGAAAAGAGCCGACTAGGCCCAGTTCCTGGAATTATTAGGACATCCATTCAACAAAGAGGGTTAAGAATGCGATATCTGTAACTGAGGCAATAAAATATCATCAAGTGCAACCTTTCCCTTATCATGAAAATGTCAAACAACTAAAGGAAGACATAAGTAATGGGCCAAGTCATGTTTTTGGTGATCATTCTCGGTGGGGGGAGCGAGGATATTTTTATCAGGGACCAAAAGAAGGTGAAACAAATTTAGTGCCAGAGTTGATAAAATATGGCTTATGGGAAGATATAGTGAATGCTCGTAATTCCTTGGCATTCCATGCTCAGAGCCTAATCTTCGACGTCAGTAATAATGTTGCAGAATCATTTAATAGTGTAGTTGCAAAGTTCATCGGTGGAAAGCGCATTAAATATGCTTTAAGGAGCTCTTATCAAGTTCGCTGTACAGAAGCAGTTACTTCCACCAATAAAAGTCCTACACTACACAAACTCCTGCATAAAAAGATGGCTATTGTCAGTCCTGGAGTAAACACTAAACGGTTTGTCACACGGAAAGTTAAACGAAAAAATGCAAGGACCAAACGTAACTTGAAGTACCCTTCGCTCAGAAAGCCCCAAAAGAAGTCTTCAGGTTCAGATGAGCACTATGGTGTTCTAGACAAACCGAATAAAACTGACCTTAATTAAAAAGACTATAATCCGAAGAAAGAGCAGTTTATTTGTAGTTAGCATGTGACAGAAGAGCAGAGGAAAGCCTTGATTTATGAAACGGTCAAACAAAGTCAGAATGAAGAATGGAGAAGACAGCGAAAGAAGAGTGTGACAGCTTCATGGTTTAGTAAAATTTGCAAAATGAGACAGACCACATCGAAGGCAAATAAAGTAAAGACTATGTTACATGGAACATTCTTTGGAAATTATAGGACTCGACATGGTGTTGAACATGAGCCTATGGCAATAGAAGCTTTGTAAGTTCTCGGCGTAGAAGTTGAAAGGGTGGGGTTGATATTCGACAGAAATCTATCAATAATGCAGCATCTCCTGATGGATTTATAGGTTATGATGCTATCGTTGAAATTAAGTGCCCTGCATCGGTGAAAGATATTACAACAATGAAGCCAGAAAATGCCAAAAAATCAAGTTTCGCACATTACAAGGAAATTTTAGCTTTAACAAATATATATATATATATATTTACTATTACCAAGTGCAAGTACAATTACACAAATCTCTGAAAGATGGTGGTGTTACCTTGTTGTCTGAACAAGAAAAGGGATGTCCTTCACGAAAATTGAGAGGGATGACATCTTCTGGAAAAGTGAAATGGAATCTCAATTAATCAAATTGTATATAGATAGTTTGCTTCCAGAAATACTTGATTACAGATATGATCGAGGATTGCCAATAAGGGACACCTTTTAGAGAAATCAAATATTTAAAATGATGACCAGCCATCAATAAGAAAACATCTTATTGGTTTGTGAATGGGTGAAATTTTGTTTTACTCCTTGGTGGGATATAATAAGATAGATAAGAATATTTTCCTTAAGTTTGATTTTATTATATTGTGAACATTACTGACCATAATTTCCCTTCATTACGTAATAAACGTTAAATTAACATGAGAGCTCTTTATTTTGTGATATACGCAATGGTGGATATACATAAAATAGCGCCTGTGGCAAGCACTGAAATTGCGCCTCTGTCCCAAACACCTGACAACTGTCGTTTAAATAACTTTAACACAATATCTGTTCAAAAATAAGACAAACTCATTATTTTTTTATTTAACACATTATGGAAACATAAAAAAGTTATCAATGCACCTTCCTTGGTTTTACTTATGCAAATTTATCTATAATGTGCTTAAAGTATGTTGTTTCTGTTTCTTCTTTTTACACACTCAACAGATCAAGTCACATAATCTGCTTTGGCCCATGAAGGCTTTCAAATATAAAAGTATTAGTTTCAGCTCTCACAGCTGGCGATGGTTAGCAGTATCTTAATGTCACTGCGAAGATTGGGGAAAACGCTTTCATCTGCATACTGAGCAATGCATTTTAGAAGCTCTTAAAGTCTTGATATTTTCATGTTGGCCTGGCTTGATAAAAACATTCGACAATCTAAAATTTCTTCATATAGTGGTTGTCCATCAACATCACAGCTGTAAAATTTTTCCAAATGTTCGCACTTCTGATTTAAATCCTCAATATATTCAGGGTGACACAGTCCCTTAGCATCAATAAGAAAGTCAAAGAAAGTCACTTCTTATTTCACTGGTTTCATTTACAACGTCTGTAATGTCCTGGATAACTTGAAGTATCTTCTCAAGGTATTTTTTAACAGACTTCACTGCTTCTATCCTTGCACTCCATCTGGTTTAAGCTCCAACTTCACAACCACACGCACAGCGTTTTTCAGATCTTTCCAGTGCTGTTTTGAAGGAAAGATTGATACGTAAAGAGCTTCAAGGTTTCCAAAAAACGTGACCATCATTTTCTCCTGCTTGACTGTAGGTACACCCACCAAGTTGAGTGAGTGATTGCCGCAATTCACTAACAATATTAGGCTGTTTTTCTCACTTATTATCTGTTGAACACAACTCCTGTGTCAACCATCACAGCAGGGTTGTCATAAAACTGTGACTGACACTCTTGTAGCTCCATTTCGTCCTTTTCTTTCTTTTCTGTTAAAACTTTCTTTAATCTTTAATAACAATCAAAGCGACCTCGAACGTCATAAAATATATATGATTATGTTGTTAGTAATTTTTTTAATATATCCTCAATTTTAGATAATATTATTTGTTTATTGATAAAAAAATAAAAACTTGTTGATAAATAAATAGAAACTTGTTTAGCTTAAATATTATTTTACGCTTAAGACCAACAAAAAAATGTTGAGATACGCCCTTAGGACCTTTGCGCCCTAGGTTCGCTTTGCCTCAACGGCCAAGTTATGACATGAGAATTAGTATGTGATCTTATGTAGGCTATTTTCAGTTTGAATCTAATGGATTTAGCTACATTGTGTACAAAAACAAATATTTAACGTTCGATTTAGTAGTTTATATTATAACAACTAAAAATTATTTAAAATGAAAAAGTATTTGGAATAAAAAAGTAAAATAATGTACATAAACTGAGTAAATAGAAACTGTTTAGTGGCGCGGCCCCGTCAAGAGGCGCCCAGGGCACTTGCAAAATCTGCCATACCCTAGATCCACCACTGAATACACGTGAAATGATTAGGATTTTTCTTTATTTAGAGATACGCGTGTAATTAACATGATTTTAATTGGTTTAGTGATATATCGTGGTAGTGTATTGACCATAATCTTCTAAACTTTGTGGTATGTGTAATGAACATAATTTTTTTTATGTAGTGATATAATATATAATATAAATTTATTTTATTATGTGATAAACCTTTTTTGAACATTTTTTAAAGCGTTGTGGTATGTGTGTAGTGAAAATAATTTTTAAGCGTTGTGGAATGTTTGTAGTGAACATGGTTTTCCTAAACTTTGTGTTATACGTGTAATGAGGACGATTTTCCCTTCTGTTGTCATATAGGCCCTACATGTTGTGGCCATGGCTTACCTTTATTTTGTAATATAACCTACCTATAGGGAACATAAATCTCCTAACCTTTGTGGTATACGAGTAGTGAACATGATTTTCCTTTAGTTTGTGATTTAGGCCTACGTATAGTGAACATAATATTTCTAAGCTTTGTGGTATACGTGTAGTTTTTCATAACCGACTGTGATTTGAAAATCAATGTTTTACAGGAGCCTACCCCTGCACCTACTAGGTGTTATTATTTCTGTACAGTATGAAAGCTCTGAGAAACAGTTTACCCACCCCTGCACCTACTAGAAGTGTTATTATTTATGTACAGTATGGACGCTCTAAGGAGCAGTTTGCCCACCCCTGCACCAACTAGAGGTGTTATTATTTCTGTACAGTATGGAAGCACTGAGGAACAGTTTACCCACCCCTGCATCTATTAGAGGGGTTATTATTTATTTACAGTATGGAAGCACTAAGGAACAGTTTACCCACCCCTGCATCTACTAGAGGTGTTATTATTTCTGTACAGTATGGAAGCACTGAGGAGCAGTTTACCCACCCCTGCATCTAAGAGAGGTGTTATTATTTCTGTACAGTATCGAATCACTGAGGAACAGTTTACCCACCCCTGCACCTACTAGAGGTGTTATTATTTCTGTACAGTATGGAAGGACTAACGAAAAATTTACCCACCCCTGTATCTACTAGAGGTGTTATTATTTATGTACAGTATGGAAGCACTGAGGAACAGTTTACCCACCCCTGCATCTACTAGAGGTGTTATTATTTATGTACAATATTGAAGCACTAAAGAACAGTTTACTCACCCCTGCATCTACTAGAGGGGTTATTATTTATGTACAGGATGGAAGCTCTGAGGATCAGTTTACCCACCCCTGGACCTACTAGAGTTATTATTTATGTACAGTATGGAAGCACTGAGGAGCAGTTTACCCACCCCTGCACCTACTAGAGGTGTTATTATTTATGTACAGTATGGAAGCTCTGAGGAGCAGTTTACCCACCCCTGGACCTACTAGAGGTGTTATTATTTATGTACAGTATGGAAGCTCTGAGGATCAGTTTACCCACCCCTGCATCTACTAGAGGTTTTATTATTTCTGTACAGTATGGAAGCTTGGAGGAGTAGTTTACCCACCCCTGCATCTACTAGAGGTGTTATTATTTATGTACAGTATGGAAGCTCTGAGGAGCAGTTTACCCACCCCTGCATCTACTAGAGGTGTTATTATTTATGTACAGTATGGAAGCACTGAGGAGCAGTTTACCCACCCCTGCACCTAGTAGAGGTGTTATTATTTATGTATAGTATGGAAGCTCTGAGGAGCAGTTTACCCACCCCTGCACCTACTAGAGGTGCTATTATTTATGTATAGTATGGAAGCTCTGAGGAGCAGTTTACCCACCCATGCACCAACTAGAGGTGCTATTATTTATGTATAGTATGGAAGCTCTGAGGAGCAGTTTACCCACCCATGCACCTACTAGAGGTGCTATTATTTATGTATAGTATGGAAGCTCTGAGGAGCAGTTTACCCACCCCACGATCTCAACCAGGTGAAAGCCTGTTGCGTGATTGTTTCACTAAGTGTATGGTCGAGTAGTTTAGCGTCTCTGTCTAAATTAAGGTTCGTTAATAAACGTGCCGCTTGTTCAAATATGTAGGCCCAGGGGTGTTATCCTTCTTACGCCCCCCCTACCTCCGACAGGGGGCCAGTAGGTAGCGAGGCTAACTCTTGGTCTGGGGTACCTTGTTTAAACCCATGTAACCCTATTAGAAATAATTATCTACATAGGGGCTCGTTGAAGTAGAGCAAGTGTTGTTAAGTTTGTTTGTAAGTCGAGTGTTATTATAGACTGGTATTTAAAAAGTAAGGTAGAAAATTGTTATAAACTCCCAGCAATTCAGTATACATATGAACATGTGGGCTAAGGCGTCAGTCTCGTCTTGTTTGGTTTTTCTGTGACCGAGATATCAAAGTTAGGTGTACTCTCTACAGCCACGTAAATGTGGGTACATTTTATAACAACTTTTGCCTTACTCATCTCTATGCTATTAATGTAAATGTGTATATACCGGATGTGGGGTAAGATACGTTGCAAGTACAGTAATAGGAAGGACCTTATCTGACAATAGATTTACTTGCATGTGTTCATACGTCAAGTCATCTGACCTGCAGATGTTTCTCTTGATAGATATTATCAAAATTATAAATAACAATATTAATATGTAGTAAAATATTGTCAATATTCGTATTTTATAAAAAGGTCCTTCATATTAAAATTGGGCTATGTAATAAAATGTTCACACTAGTAACAATCACACACATCACACGAGTAGCAATCACACACACATCACACGAGTAACAATCACACACACATCACACTAGTAACATTCACACACATCAACACTAGTAGCAATCACACACATCACACGAGTAGCAATCACACACACACATCACACTAGTAACATTCACACACATCACACGAGTAGCAATCACACACACATCACGCTAGTAACAATCACACGCATCACGCTAGAAACCATCACACGCACACATCACACTAGTAACAATCACACACACACACACATCACATTAGTAACAATCACACACATCATACTAGTAACAATCACACACACAAGATCAAGGGAGAGTGCCAAAACGTGATTTGAATGTCTTTATATTTAACATCTTATTCATATTCCAAAAAGTCCACATCGATAGCAGACATTGTTTATTTGATGAAGGTGTAAACCTTAGCTCTTGCGCGGGGAAGAGAACTTTTTATTACAATCTTCCGTTTGTGTTCAAGGAATATAGTACCATAGAGAAAGGAATAGTATACATTTCTCTATTATAGTACCTACATGTTGTTACTGACGTCAGAATGAACTACATGTTTTACATTCCAATAACGAACATAGCAACACTCGACGTAATTTTTGTACTCATATGAAAGATTCACATTATGTCTTACTACCCATCTTGGGTATCCGTATATTTACATAAATGAGCTATAAATGAGGAATATATGATTTAGAGAAAATCCACCCACATTTAGGTGAAGGTAGATCAGAAAACCATTAAGAAAACTTCCCCTCACCCAGCCGGGATTTGAACTTTTCCAGCGCCAAATAAACTAAATCAAACGGGGTTAAGCTATAGCATGCTTGACCAATATGGTAGGAGCTAGTAAAATTTATAATAGACTTATTGAATGTTTGTACAATTCATTCCCATGAGCCAGTTCTATGTCTGCTCATTTGACTAAAATACTAGATATTTATATATTGGTACTATTTTACCTGCTCTTTAATAACCAACTGAGCCATGGTGTCGAATAGTAAAATACATAGACGTATGATGATATCAATATGTACAATCTATTTCTCCTCACCCTGACTGATTACACTATGGCTATCTTATAAGCTACACCATAGTGGAACCAAGTAACGTAGCAGTCTTACCTTGACTGATTACACTATGACAATCTTATAAACTACACCATAGTGGATCTAAGCAACGTAGCAATCTTACCTTGACTGATTACACTATGACAATCTTATAAACTACACCATAGTGGAACTAAGCAAGGTAGCAGTCTTACCCTGACTGATTACACTAACACAATTTTATAAACTACACTATAGTGGAACCAACCAAGGTAGCAGTCTTACCTTGACTTATTACACTATGACACTCTTATAAACTACACCATAGTGGAACCAAGCAAGGTAGTAGTCTTGCCTTGACTGATTACACTATGACAAACTTATAAACTACACCATAGTGTAACCAAGCAAGGTAGCAGTCTTACCCTGACTTATTACGCTATGACAATCTTATAAACTACACCATAGTGTAACCAAGCAAGGTAGCAGTCTTACCCTGACTTATTACGCTATGACAATCTTATAAACTACACTATAGTGGAATAAGCAAGGTGTCAAGTCTTACCTTGGCAGATTACGCTATGACCCTATCTTATAAACTACACCATAGTGGAACCAAGCAAGGTCATCTACCACCTTAAAGAGTAAAAAAAAGGTTACACATTACCTGAATCAAATTAACCTAATATAACAATTAGTAAAACGACTGAAGGCATGACTCACCTCACGACTACACCTGGCTTGTAAACGTATCATTTTGTGTAACCAGGGTTCAGAGACTCGGTGTAAACAATGTATCTCACAGACTCGTCTGACGTCACACAACTACTTGTTGTCCTAACCTTGGAGCAGGGTCTCTCGCACCTGGACAACTAGAGTAGTGGCGTGGCGGGACTGTGTGACTAGTTTCGTGACGTCAGGGCGTCTACTTTCTATCAGTGTCCGCGCAACCCTGTGAGAGAAGCGCAGGCGTCGGTCCAGCGAGAGTTTATTCCCTCCACCGCTTAATCTAGCTCTGCGGTCTATTTACTGCGTTTTTATGTTCTCAAGAGGCGATGTTTATTAGAGACAGACTAAGGCATCTGTCTCTGAGGATAGGGGTTAGAATTCTGCTCATGCTTACAGGGGTGTTTCCCTCTTATTTCCTTTCCTCTAAACAACCCTCTTCATTCCATCCCTTGGATAAAATATTGTGAGTTATAGTCTACTGGTGTTTAGTGTACGGATAGAATAAATGAAGAGTCTATATACACAGCTTATGTAGTTAGTTTACAATAGACTGTTTCTTTGCAGCCCACCCCCCTCCAAAGTGTTATTATTTAGTTTCCTAACACTTTAAGAAATCAAAATTAAAAATTTAAGACGTCGTATTAGAACTCTTACACTGCTATACATAGCACTTTGGCCCTCTATCATAGAAAAACAAGGTATTATAATAGTTTATGAAGTTTATCAGAAATTCGTGAACGCCAGAAACCAAATGGGCTTACAACGTTCCTTAGTGGAGCTGTCCGGCAGTAGGATATCAAACCGAGGAGGAGTAAAATACAAATTATTCCTCAATTAAACGCCATAATTCTTATCACAAAGATCTATTCTATGATCCTATAGCAGTTACCTTCCGTTTCCCGGAAATTAAGCTCTTAGTAATCAACTTAAATATGTGGACTATTCAGTGAGGAAAATGTCAACTTTTAAACTATGTTTACAAGACTATATACGTATAGGGTCATAGAAAATAGTTTCATGTTCATTCCTGTAAACTACAAACTTGTGTACTGTTGAAGGTTTTGTCAGTATCTAACCTAAGCGCATTTCAGCTACCTAGGCACTTCCAATAAGACTAACCACTGGTCTATCCAGGAATCAAACTGACGCTCTCAACTAGATGAAAAGGAAAAGTACAGCAACACAGGTATAGGAGTGGGTAGAAGACATAAATTTAAACAATAAATGTAATTTCTTATTAAGACTCTGTTTCGTTGATTAGCAAACGCCCGTACGATCAAACATGATGTCAATGATAGCTCATCGTAGCCTTTGACTTTCACACGTCAATCATAGACTCTGCCTTCAAATATAAATAAATAATTACTTTGAGAAAAGCACAGTTCCTGGATAGTTCAGTGTTAAAGCATTGATACCATTAGTATAGAGTCCCATGTTCAATTCCCATGTCCAGGTGTCATTTTTTCAAATTTGCCGATTTAAATCATTTCTTGTTTTCTCCCCCCTCTCCACCCCTTACACACCACACGTCAATATTATAAAAATCACTACAAATATTCTACAAGGGTAATCAAATCACCTTCAAAAAAACCTTATTAAAAATTTAATATTTTGAATGTTTGTCTATAATGAGCGTTGTGCGATATCTACTGCACGCAGAGGGCAGACGTTTTAAAACTAGCAGCTCCTGTGAACCAACATGTGTGCCTAGAAGCTGAAATGTTAACATTTAAAGTTACTTTCTACGTACATTCATTAAACTAAAAGCATTTCTCTGTGGTAACTTGCGATACAACTAGTGTTCTAGGTGACCTAGCGGTCTAGGGGTAAGGTGTCGGACTTCTGTGCTGGGGGTTCGGGGTTCAACCCTCAGTCCTGGCATAGATTTATCTGATTGCCAAACCCTTCCTTCACCTCTGACAAGACATCCTGTGAATGTGGGGAATGCCAGGCCTCCACCATGGTTCGGATTCCACGTTAAACTGTAGGTCCTTCATTTCATCTCACAATCACCCTACCATTACACATGATCGTAAGTGCGTACAACCTGAACGGGTAGTAATATGGGATAATAATAATAATAATAACAACAACTAGTGTTCTGATTATAATGATTGGTCTACCGAAGCCGCATCACGTACTTGATGGTTTTATTTAAGATCGCGAGGTATCGCTAGCAACAAGCTATGTGCTGCCATCTTTCTTCTACTACTGCAAGCTTTTGTATGTCAGTTTGAATGTTTGCCGTTAGGCACCTTTGATCGCATTGAGGAAACGTTAGATCGTGTCAAAGTCAATAATAAATGTAAACTTTCTTCAAACATAATCTGTACAGGAAAAGTAAACAGAAATAGGCACTTGTTTAAAACGATTTTTTTTAAATGTATTTCTAGTTAAAGGGAAGGTGTAATCTTTAAATAAAATTGTATTCTTATAATCATAATATTAAAAATCACTGCAAAAATAATTTAACACGGATTATTTAGAAATTATATATAGAATAGATATACCGCCTCAAATATTTATCTATCGTCAAATGGGTGAGGGGGTGAGTTTTTAATATCTTCCCGCTCTTATCCTGAAGCGTGCGAATAATCAGCCCGTCGGGCGCCACATATTAAACCATTGTGTTTTGTTAATTACTCTCATATTGCAAGCTGGTTTTCGAGATCCCTTCGGGGCTGGTGTCTACTTTATGAACTCTTCGTATTTCTACTCATTTATATGTATATGTTGATGTTGGATTGAAAATTAAATAACCATACCAAAAACAAATCAATTTAAGAAACTCACATGATAAAATTGATCCATCAGTCAACATCCTAGCTCTCCTCAATAAATTTCAAGTTAAACACAACGACTAGACCCCGTGAATCAACCTTCAGTGGACGGGAACTCCATTAAGTTCCCTAGTTATTAGGTTATTGGCCGTTTCCGGTAAATGAACCCTAGCCTCTTAGACCTGGTCACTCCAATACTCTCGAAACAAACCAACTTATCCCTAACTACAACACTTGATCCTAGTCACCAAAATAAATCATAAATATTAGTCTTAAAGATATTAATCATGAGAACGTGCCAACATGACAACCCAAAACCCATTTCGACCCTTGGTCAGAAGTTTCTTGAGGAGGGAGGGGGTCCTGCCGGTTCAGTCCACCTTTTGCTGCTAACACATACATGTTATAATCCAATTTCCACGGGAAGAACTTTTATCTGACTCGAGTCTCCCTTATCCATGATGTCTCTTTCCGCTGTCTTGGTCAGCTGTGCTTGTCTCTTCCAGGGTCTACTCATTCGTTACTTGACTTGGCACTAATTTGTTAGAGGAATAGATCTTGAAGGTGGTATTGTCGAGTGCGAAACTATCTCCTATGTCTAGTCTGTTCGTTTTCTCCACCACTACTCAGCCGGACTACACGCAATTAGGGGAGAGGCGAGGAACATTGAATTTGGAATGTATGTACCTACCTACCTTTATGTGAGGGGAAAATGTGAGATCATTTAAGAAATACCATCCTCAGTTGACCAGATTATATTAGCTTAACATTTAGTATGCGTGCCCGCAGATACTCGCTAGAAGGTTGTTCGTAGCGTCATTCCCTCTCAGCTGAGTGTGTATATGGTATCGACCACACATGATACATATCCCTCGCCCCCCACTCTCATATCGTAATTCGATTTCCAGACCCGGATGTCTCCGCTCTAACGTGACGTCATAAATAAACACAAATGATGCTCTGAATCATCTCCATCGAATGGGCCCACTGTTGGCTGGGGCGCATTTGACTCTCTTGTTCCATGCTGGGGGAATATCTTAGTTCTATTCCAGCTCAACACAACAACCAGAACGCAGAACATTAGTTACCTACAAAATAACATGGGACGTGGTCACACGGATTAAAACACTAAACAATGTTGCACTCTATAAGCACCTAAATTCGGATACAGTTCTCGATTACACCCCATTACCATTAGTGAACACAGGTAACTATTCTGGAATGGCTGTAGTACACTGACATGCCCATATTCTATTAATTCTAATGTTGGTGCATTTCCTTTAAAACTAGCCTCATACTATGGCGTTACTGACCCGTGAGTTAAATGTTCTGATAAAACCGTGAAATGGAATCAATCAAATGTAGCTTGGAATAATCCGTGATTCCATCATTAGCTCTTTGGGAGCTGGGATAACTACAGTAGCCCCATGGCTTCTTTGGTGCTTACTGACAGCTGACAGCTTTGAAAAGTTACCAGACCAAATTATGTACCCCTACACCGAACCATATGATCTGCAAAAACATAGGTTTAGCAGCTGTCACTTCTGACAGTCAAGATTTAGGTATATACCTAAATATTGACTGTCAGAAGTGACAGCTGTGAACTGTCAGTCAGCACCAAAGAAGCCACGGGGCTACTGTACGTGCCACGGTGCGTATATAATAGTAGGGTAAGGACGAGGAAAGAAGATTATAGAGGAAGTGTACCCGAATCTCATGTATAGAGAATGGGAAACCCTTTATAAAATAAAACACCTCCTACACGTGACTGGTATTCGATCCACAGCATCCCATGAATCAGATAAGATGAAACTGAGACCTGATATCCACGTGTGGGTAGCAGAACTATCAGCGCTTGGGATCACATTATTGTCAACACCACGCTCCTTGACATTCTCCCACAGTCAAGTGAGTTGAGGTCCATGTTTTGTCTGAACAGAGTGTATTCCCTTGATCAACCTGTTGCTGCACTCAGTGAGCAACATTTCACAGACAGGACAAGAACGTCTCAAAACAGACCACACGACTTACAAGCTAGCCTGTTCGCGACAGTGACACCATCACCAGGTTTTTAGCAGACAGAAATATTGCACAAACATTACTACCGATACCAGTCTTCTAAACTGAAGGGTCCTAGTTCAATTCCCGGCATGACAGAAGCGCGTATTATTGAGAAAATTGGGGCCTACAATTTCACAGATATGGAGTGAGTGTAGTTTCTGTTCTAGAATATAGTTAGTGTGTAAGCCGTGTGTTGATAAAATCAGTGTATAACGTGCACGTTAATTACTGTTGATAAATAAAGATTTAGATGACAACATTGCAATCCCAAATAACATCAAAATTCACCCTCATACTTTTGTTTCCATATAGTGTGTTCAGTATTATAAGTCCCTGACACTAATAATACACTAATAATATTAGTAATATCGCTAATAAGCAATAACTAGTACAAACTTGATGGAAGCTGGCAAACTTAACTTGACCTATTAGGATGAGACTAATGATTTAAGTATAAGCTGTAAATACAACTCACTCTCTCATTTCTTTTAATTCATGAGAGGCTTTAAATAAACAAACAAACAAAATTGAAAATTCGGCTTTCTTGGGTTCTGTGCCGTGGTCTTTACTATAAGTGTGTAAAATATCAGCTTGGTGATTCATACAGTGGCTTCTGGAAGGTGCGTAAACAAACAAACACACGCATTAGAAAACTATTAACACAGATACTCATTATGGTTCCTTTGTTTTCCAATATGGAAGCGGTTTACACACAGAAAACTCGTAGACGCCATTTTGAAGATTTGAGGTTTCTGTTCTTACCGCCGTAATTAATTCATCATCTGCTAAATCTAGCGACACCCAAAGGGAAATTATTTACAATCTCTGGATTTCCCAGAAAATTCATCCTAATTTAAGTAAGCTGCGTCAGGGGACTTTTCTCCAGGGTTGTACAGTCAAGCCACCGGAAATATAGAGCACAGAAGCTTACAGATGAACATTTCCCGCAGTGGCATCCTGGGATCTGTTAAGTAGGTGAAGGTTCTAGGTTGGGTGAGATGACACCTAGAGACCATCACATGCATACATAAACAAATAAAATAGTGAGTTGAGAGACAAGTAGAGGGAGGACGGAGTTGTTAGTAAATACTAAGACAAACTTAACAATACTTTAATTACCTTATTGATGATACACTGGCAATCAAATCCAAGAAAATAATGTAAATTAAGGATTAAATCCCAGGAAAAGGAAATATATTATGTCTGGCTACTTACTTGACTGCAACCTTACTTGGTTCCACTATGGTATAGTTTATAATATAGCCATAGTATAATCAGTCAGGGTAAGACCTAAATATAGCACATAAAATATAAATGCTACGTTCTAAATGCTAGTTCCAATGTTTTGCAGACATTTTGTGGGATAGACGATTTGGAGCATTCATTGATCGCATGAAATGAAGACAAATACTGAATTAGTGAACAGATCACATTAAGACATTTCTCAGAACACACGAGAATAGTTTTTATATCGAGCAGAGAAACAGGGTCAGGTATGTACAGAGCACGGATAAAACAGGGTCAGTGTGTAAGGGTTCTCTCCCCCTCACTGCTCCCTCGCCTTCTTATAAGTCCACATCCCTGTTTCCACACACTATTTATTAGCCTTCCCG
>CABFVX010009440.1:0-18387 GCA_902151425.1 Timema shepardi
CTATAAACAATGTTAAAACCAATTATTTAGTCCATAACATCCTTGAAAGCCCGCACACAAACATAATGTGTTCTAACTTTCCAGATATATTCAAACTGCTCTTGTTCGTCCTTCTCTCAAAGAACCCTCAAAGAAGAGTTTTCGGTGGAGACTGGGCCTTGCCCATTGGATTGTACAACCAACGATATCATATATATTGCAATTATGACGGCCTATGCATTTTATATAGAACTGGGCGCGTCACCAATGTTATAATTAACTACAGGTATTTTTGATATAATTGGACTTTTCTCCTTTCGATCCACACCTTGTCCCAGTCGCTCACTCTTGTAAGATCTTCCATTGTTACATTTAAAAAAACCATTTCAAAATTGACACTATTAACTTTATAAAACTAAAGAGGGTTTTTATTTTTAACACTGCAAGTTCAACCATTTTGTTGTAGATTTCAATTCTATCAATTTTGTTAGATATAGCATGTTCGACAATAAAACACACTCAAATGTTTTAATTTTAAAAAATAAGGTTTAAATTTTAACAAACATGTTTTCAGAATATATAAAACATTAATTTTACCGGTTGTTCTCTCTGGGTGTGAAAGGTGGTTTCTTATCTTACATGACGATAAAAAAAATTAGGGTGTACAATAACAAGGAGCTTAGGAAAATATTTGAGGATGAGATTACTTTGGAGTGGAGGAGTTTACCTAATTATGAGTAATATACCCTGTACTCATCACAGCACATTGTTAGAGTAATCAAGTCTCATACATTACGGTGGGCAGGACATGCAGCGTGAATGGGAGAATCTAGAACCGTGTCCAGGTTATTGAAGGGTAAAATCAATGAAACGAGACCATTGGGAGGACCTACATGCAGATGGGAGCATAACATTAGAATGTACCTGAACGAAACAAGGTGTAATGAGAGTGGCCTGGGTAGAACTAGCTCAAAATAAGTAGTAGTGAGGTGAGTGGGATAGAACTAGCTCAAAATAGTCAGAGCTGGCGTACTTCAGTAAGTGTGGCAGTGAACTTTCGGGCTCCTAATGCCATATAGAAAGTAAGTGGTTAACAAGTTCCACGGACCACTTGAGATTTATAATTGATAATTTAATTCCTGTGTAATTGAATTAACGTTATCTAATACAAATAAAAATTGTATTATGTAATTCTTTATGTAATATGAATGATTTTAATTTGACTACAGTATTATTTTGAATTAAATCACTCAGAGAAGTCAGTAGTGAGGGAAGCATGTATTGTCATTACAATATAAATTGACATATTTTTACTACATGTGTGTGGATAAAAGAGATAAAGCCCTGGCCCAAGGTCTAGGATTTCTATTGGTCAGCCTCTTTGCACAGATTCCGACACCAATGGTTTTGAGCGCTTTCATTGGTAAGATAATTATATGAATGACTCATACCCATAATATAAATAGTTACTAAAATAAAGTTAGCATATTTTTAAGTCCACCTGGTGGGAATGTTTTTCCCAGGTATTTTGAACATAATTTATTTGTGATTGTGTCATTTACTGCTCTGATATTAACATGTGATTGATTTCTGAACATAACAGATTAATAGGTCTGGTTCAATTCTATGTTTATTTAAACCAATATTTATTATTAGTAAATAATAGCTAACTAAACCAGATTTTAATCAGGACTGTTCATCAGTATTTATAGATACTACACAAACTAAAATATTTATTATCTAACAAAATCATAAGCTGAGATGTTAAAATTAACAAAAAATCAATTTAAAATTTAAAAAAGTTGGATAAGTGTAAGAGTTTTTTTTATTTTAATCTTAAATCATTTCGCCATCCTGTCTCAATTTTTCTGACTTTTTGTTATTTAAACAAAATGTGTTTATGATGCTCTTTTTTATCACCACGTCTTACTACCTGTTTGGGTTATACACTTATGTACTAATTACGCCAGTGGTTTTAATGATTAGAAAGGTTATATATAGAGGAATTGTACTCACATTTATGTGAAGGAAGAGTGAAAAATTATTTTTGAGGAGAAAATATCCTCAATACCCCCGACTGAGATTTGAACCTCGATCTGGCCTTAGACCATGCAACCACTTAAGTGGGTATTTTCATGAAATGTTATAGTGATATGACCAAACGATTATGTATTATACTAAACTAACCCCATTTATTGATGAGGAACTTTAAGCATAATATTTCTTGTTTCTATATCTCATATTAAATATTTAACACATGATGAGTTTTTATATGTCTACCAGGTTTGATTAAATTCGGTCACTTGGTTCAGGCATTAGTTAGAATATCTCACAAGAGGATTGGCACAGCTTAGTGAAACTTTCCTCCCTATTTCTACTATATTAACACACAACTATTGTGTTTTGATACAGACATGATATGTGTCATGTGGGAGAAAACTTGTGGCCGGAAGGGAAACTGCTGGGTATACAATAAAGATAATTTGAGGATTTATTTATTTTCCACGATAGCAAGGTAATGTGTATCAATATATGTATACATATTTAAGGAAACTCATTGATATGGGATAACTTGTCAGTGTTTTGTTTTAACACATCTTTAAATGTGGGTTTGAAAGTGAGTCTAGTAGGGCAATGTGAAAGAAGTGTTTTACGTTTGTTTGGGATTGTTGAGGGGATGAGTGTGGAGGGACGAAGCAAATATATGAATGTAGAGTGTTTGGATCAAAAGGGATGGCTAGGCCATGTAAGATGTGGCTAAATGTTGTGAACGAACGTGTGAAAAAGATAAACATTAATAGTTTTAGTAATAAAAGAGCATTCGGTGTATTTGTTGAAGTGAAGGAAGTTAGCAATGATAGGGAAGTGTGGAGAAAGTTAGCGAGGATGGATTAAGTATGAAGGTGTTTTGCGAGCTAAATGTACAGTTTCTTGCGTACACCATAAGGGAATGACGTCATTGGTTATGTGTGTTAAATGTGAGTAAAGATTTTTACCAAAAATAACACATACAAAAATAAGTATATAAAACTGTGAAAAATATAATAATTTGAATTATAATTAGTGTTATATAATACTGATATACTACAGATTTAAATGAAACATAACAAAGTCCCTAAATAAATAACTCCTTCCATGCATAACCATACAATTAATTACAATCTAACAATATAGTTAACCAATAACCACGTATCATGCAACTACAGTAGCCCCATGACTTCTTTGGTGCTGACTAACAGCTTTGAAAAGTTACCAGACCAAATTATATATCTCTACGCCGAACCCTATGATCTGAAAAAACATGTGTTTAGCATCTGTCACTTTTGACAATCAAAATTTAGGTATATACCTAAATGTTGACTATCAGAAGTCAGCTGCTAGCTGTCAGTCAGCACCAAAGAAGCCATGGGGCTATTGTATTAAAATTTGAATTACTCTTTGAGTGTAACGTCTTTTCAAGATTAAAAGCGAAAATCACTGATCCATTTATATATTTTTATTTTGTAATATATATATATATATATTGCTACAAAGTAAATGGAGCAATAACTTTCAACTTTTTAATACAATTTAATTTCTTATTTTATATTTCGTCCACCTTTCAAGTTATACGGTTATTTCACGAAATGAAGGATAACACATTTATATAATATTTACTATTGAAATTGTTATCTGTATTATTATATCCAACAACTATTCAGCTATTCCTGACATATAACAGCACGACCGGCTCTCCTTGGCGACATTGTATAAGTGCCTTTTCATAACCAAAATCCCGCAGCCTATCTACTGACCCTTGGTGGCACACAGTTTGAAAAACACTGCGATTGAGAAAACAGTTTTTTTATCTGTTTTCAATGATCATTCATATCAGTTTTTATCACTGTCAGTGGGCTGCACGTGAACACGATGCGGGTGGCACGCTGGGTGAAATAAATAAACACGAAATAAAACTTTTCTCAACACTGTAGGCTATAGTTTTTTTAAGTCAATATTATTTTGAACAGCCCTATCATTCACGTCTTGCAGTAAACTTTGTTAAGTTGATTGTTAGAAATTGTCTTTTGTGCTATTGATGACCAGTTATGAACCGTAACAAAATATCCTGCATGATAAAATACAACAACACGCTTCAAACAAATATGGAAAAGCTCATGTAAGTTTTTGATTTTACATTTATATCAATTTAATGGGTTACCCCCTCATCAAAGGGTTATTATTATTAGCACCGGGTCTTACTAACAGTTCGAGATATATGCATTCACGCTAATGTGTAATGGTAGGGTGATTGTGAGATGAAATGGAGGACCTACAGTTTAACAGGATCCGAACCACGGTGGAGGCCTGGTATTCCCCACATTCTCCTTCGAAGGTGTTACTTTGCACATTTTTACCTTAGGTTATTGAACCCAATCTTGTCTAAGACACTCACCATGATAGTCTGGTAAATTTTTCTTCTTTAAAATTAAATCATGTTTAAAAATTAATATTCATTACATTTCACAATGTGTATTCGTTTAAAGGAGGATAGAAGGGCAAGGCCTACACACGTGCAGGAGAATTGTAGCCCTCAAAGTTCACAATAAAACACATAATTATGTCGTTTTCGAGGTACATCAGTCCCTTTCTTCAGCAGACCAGAGTGAAACACAGACTGGATTATGATCATGGTCACTTAGATACCTTTGTATACCTCCAGCCATGCCGCCATAATTCACTCTGTGTTTCACTCTCGTCTACTGAAGAAAGGGACTGATGTACCTCGAAAACTACATAATTATACGTTTTATTGTGTTATTTGTGAACTAAAGTCCTACAGTAGCCTGGTAGGTAAGTAGGCATTGTCCTTCTATCCTCCTCTAAATGTGTGATATAAAGTAGCCATTTTTCCTTTGAATATATGTATTCAACCAGTTTTGATTTTTAAATACTCATTAAAAAAATGTAAATCAGGGTGGCACAAAAGACTAGCTCAGAATTTAGCTTGTTCTTAAGTGGCACACTGGTCAGAACAGTGTCAACACCCCTTTCTTGTATGTGTATTAATTTACCAAACTTGGTCAAGCCATGTGGGACGTCTTAGCCAACATATCCATCAATGTGTGTACCGATCTATTTCTTGGAAGATATGGTTTAAAAAATATTTTGAGAGAAGAAAATTGTCATACTAGCCTTGTGATTTATAAATATATATTTTTGTTTAAAATTGTTATTAAATGTTGCTGGAAGTGATTTTTTTTAATCAAGAAAAACACACGTTTGGCTTATATATTTTCGAAATATTGAAATTTACATATAAAACTACTAGGGTTTCCCCCTCAAATTTCTGTTATTATAATACATTTAGCGTATGAAATTAGGTGTTTAATTCATATTTATCTTTGATATGTTTATTCCACAGTTCTTTGTTTGGTAACCGCTGCTTTCGATGCAAAAGGCTGGTCTTTGGGGAGAAATACGAAGCTCTATTCTGAAGAAGACGAGGTAGAAGAGTTGAAAAAACCAGACACGTCAGAGAAAACTTAAAATTCTGAAAGTAAAAGATAAAACCAAGAATCTCGATAACATACGTTAATTTAAAATTTGACTGTATATATTAAAAATATGTGTATGTGTGATATTCAATATAGAGCTATAATAATAAAGATTGGTAATTTATCAATAGTAGGAGCTACAGCGATGTTGTTGAAACAATTGAGATATTTAACATAATTTGCATTACAATTGCGCAATTATTCTGAATTGAACTACGACCAAAACCTAGTGATTTATCCTTATATTGTTAATAATATCGAATGAACGACTACAATTTTTATACAACTTAATAAATAATTAAATGAATTTGTGATGAGATCAAATTTGAGGCAGTGCTCTTAACCCTCTCCCTGTTATTATAATCATCTGGCAAAATTATCAGCTTCTTTATACTGTTCTATCCTAGTTTAAGTGAAAAGATAAATTTGAGGAGAGCATTCATTTAACCCTGAGCGCCTTGGAATGGTCACATGGTTTCAGAATATAGTAATTCGCCCCGTGAAATACTGTTAGCGTCGCCAGAGATTGTTTTTTATGAGCACATTAAGATTCATGTCACAAGATTTCAATGAACATTCTAACGGTAACCTTCTAGTTTATCGTTTAAACACTAAAGTCATGTTGCAAGTATCTGAGCCAGTTTATTTACTTACTATCGTATGTCTCTGTAAGTATATATTGTGACCTTGAACAACAGTCGTAAAGATAAACATTTCCCATGTTAATAGTTTAGTGGTAGTAACTACCAGCAGTGGAAGTTCCTGTTTTATATATATATTACAAAATTATATATAATATAATATATAACCCACTTTAGTGGTTGCATTGTTTAACGCGCTACTCTCGCAGTAGACTAGACTGCCAATGATGGGGAGATCTAGGTTAGATTAGAAGAGGTGAGAAAGAGGGTGATAGCGGGTATGGGGGTGATAGCGAGTATGAGGGTGATAGTGATAGTATGAGGGTGATAGTGATATTATGATGGTGATAGTGATAGTATGATGGTGATAGTGAGTATGGGGGTGATAGCGAGTATGAGGGTGATAGTGAGTATGGGGGTGATAGCGAGTATGAGGGTGATAGTGAGTATGAGGGTGATAGCGAGTATGAAGGTGATAGTGAGTATGAGGGTGATAGCGAGTATGAGGGTGATAGCGAGTATGAAGGGTGATAGTGATAGTATGAGGGTGATAGCGAGTATGAAGGTGATAGTGATAGTATGATGATAGTGAGTATGAGGGTGATAGCAAGTATGAAGGTGATAATGAGTATGAGGGTGATAGCGATTATGAGGGTGATAGCGAGTTTGAGGGTGATAGTGATTGTATGATGGTGATAGTGAGTATGAGGGTGATAGCGAGTATGAGGGTGATAGCGATTATGAGGGTGATAGCGAGTATGAGGGTGATAGCGAGTATGAGCGGCCTCCACCATGGTTCGGATTCCACGTTAAATTGTAGGTCCTTCATTTCATCTCACAATCACTCTACCATTTCACATTAGTGTAAGGGCATATAACCCGAACGGGTAGTAAGACGCGATGCTAATAATAATAATGATAAAAATTATTAGACCTAATTGTAGAATTCCCACACCCGACGTCACGTGGCCTAGAATCTTAAAATTACTATGACTATATATTCGGTTACGAAGAGATCAAGGCAAATCCCAGCGCACTATGGATAGTTTTATTTGTAAATATTTATCATCCTTTCTACAAACAGATATTGGTACACTTCCTTTGGAACTTTGCCTCCACTCCATTGTGTTATTAAAACAAGTATTAAGTTACAAGGGTAGTCCACATAGATGATCGAGTAGTTTAAGGCGTTTGACTCTCAACACATTGGGCTGTTCTTAACTGAGCTTGAACTTCTAATCCCAACTGGGTGAATTGGATATATTTTACTGAAAAAAAAATTAAACAATCGGTTTATTCAACGCTTTTATTTGAAAAAGTTTTCACAACTAGCTCGGCCCAGATTTTGATGACCCAAAAAGTCTAAAAATTAATCTATAGAATCACATTAAATATGCCCAAAAATTGATTTAAATTCATAAAAAAAAAAATACAATGAAAAATTAATTAGCATGTGAGTAAATCAAACACCCACTTGACAAGCGGAAACTAAAATTTTTGTTACGCAAAACTACAATAATTACACTTGCATTTTGCTAAAAAATATTAACCTTGATTTACAAACTCTAGCTACCGCTTCCACTGATGTCACCATTTCAGTTTAGTAGCAGCGGCTCACCAGGAAGATGGCTTTTCCAACCATGTAAGTAGAGAAGGTATAGATTCATCTGAAATTTATATTTATTATCTTCTCATTCCAACAGTTGTGTGAGGAATAATAAAATGTTTGGTTAGTCCGTTTACAAAACTTATTAACCCTTTATAGGGCAAAACTTTCTTTTTCAATAAATATTATAATACATATATATTACAATGCTAGAGTACTTGTATGAACATCAGAAAGGGCTAATTTTGTAATATTTCATCTTTCACCTGAAATACTGAAAAAAATGTGTGGTTAAATTTTTGACCACAGACTGTTTAGGGTTTTGTTAGGACACTAAAGTTCAATTGGTCAATAAATTGACCACGGTTGATAAATTATAAATAAAATAAGGATTTCAATTTATTTTATTATAAAAAATTGCAAACAACTATTAAAAGCATACTTACATTACTAATACAAAAATTAGCTATTAAAAAAATAAAGAACATTGCAAAAAATTCAAAAGTAACACAAAACTACACTGCAAGATAAACTCATTTTCATGAATAATATATCTTCATAAAAACATTGTTAAAACTAAAAATAACTGTTTATTCTAATTGTAATAACATGATCATTTTCTGTTGTGATATGGAAAAAAACATCCCTTACATAGAGCAACCTTACATGTATTACAGGTCAACTTGCTTCTTTTAGGTTTAGCACATGTGCTACACATTGCACATCGTCTTGATGTACCTGGAACGGGCATATGATTAGAGATATTTTCAAATTGTTGCACTTTAGGTTCAGGTCCTTTTTTTTCTTAGAACAAAAATCTCCAATAAGTTCATTGGCTAGAGTACTTCTGAAAACAAGGTGAGACATAGGTTTCCCACGGTCTGCTAGAGAATTTGTTTCTTTATACAAAATATATGCATTTACAATCGCAGCGTCAACAAGGTAATACCAGATTTTCAACCACCAGCGCCTTGATTTCCATGAAATTTCATAGTAAGAATGGTACTGGTCAAATTTATCTACCCCGCCCATGTAGTTGTTATAATCAGCAACTGGCTTAGGAGAAGTTCTGTTTTCTTTCCCTCCTTGTTTATTTCTCCTGGTAACCACAGACTTCAATGCGGGGTTGTGCATGTTACTAGCTACAACAACAGCCTTTGAACCTCTGTCCTTCCACTTTGTGACAGAAATATCATTTGCCATGACAGTATCTGACTGTCCATATGTCAGTTCCTTATCAGTAGCAAGTAGTTGTTTTTGAAAAAAATTTATTGTCTGGAGAATAGTCCCACAACCAAAAAGACCACGATTTAGCAATTTTGCAAACAATGGCAAACTCGAAAAAATCTATCAAAAAATAGACAATAACCAAGATGTTCGAATAGTGTACCAAATCCTAAAACAAGCCTTTCACCCAAAGTACCTTCTTCCTCCGCATTTGTTGTTTTACCTTCATATATTTTAAAATTTAACCTGCAGCCACTTACCGCACAACACACTACACATATTTTGAAACCACGTTTCACCGGCTTCATGGGTAGATATTGCTTTAGACTTGATCTGCCTTTGAAAGCAACCATGCTTTTATCAACGGAAAGATATTGATTGGGGTTAAAAGCATTCTTGAAAACTTTGTTCAGATAAGCAATTAGTGGTTCTAATTTGTATAATTTGTTAAAATTTGGCTCATTTGGCTTTGGCATTTTGTCATTGTCATTTAGATGAACATACCTTAAAATTTAAAAAAATCTTTTTAGTGACATAACATTTGCAATTCTAGCTACATGAAAATTTGGATCAGATAACCAGTACAGTCTAATAGAAGGAAGCCTGTTAAACCCCATAATAATTAGCATACCAATAAAAGCTCTCAATTCATACAATGTAAGGTCAAGATTATTTCCATTTTGCACAGCATATTTGTTTGATTCTGTGATTATATCATTAAAAACATTTTCAGTAAAGAATATAAAAAAAATTCCATTGGAGAAAATAAGTTCACGATAACCCTTGGTCCATGTGGTTGATCAAAAGTACTATTACTGTAATTGATAGGATATTTTATAGTTTTAGAAAATTTCATTTCATTTTCAGCTGAAATACTGCAGAAATGTTCTTCAATGTCCGACTCACTTTCTGGCTGTAATGGAACTTGCCGTACCTGATCTGATGATGATTCTTTGTTACCTTCAGTATTGGTATCTTGTTGTAACCCAGTGAACGAACAAGATGATTGCACAGATGAAAATGTGAGATTATCCTCAGCATCTGAATCCCCATCATAGTTTGAATCAATGGCCTGCTGTTCAGTAATTTCGTTAAGATAACTAGCTATATCCAGATCATTCAGAGCCATCGACGACATTATCTAAATAAAAGTAAAAAAATGCGCAAATTAGATTTTTTTTAATATGTTTATAATTTTTTCTGCTTAATTTTTATATATTTTATAGAAATATATTTTTATTTTATATTTTTGTAATTTTTACTAATTTATTTCACAAAAATGTTTATCAAATGTAAGCATCACCAAAGTAAAGTAAACAATACCAAAATATAGCACACTATACTCTAGCGTATTATGGCTTATAATCTACTACTTCACGTAACCTAAAAAAAAGTGTAGCAGTCACATTGTTTTGTCTATAACAAGTCTGCCGAAACACCAAAGGCATGTGAAACTTATGAAATACATTCTATATATATTCTATTCCTCAATTCCATTTTAATTTTTTAAATTATATTTTCAAATACTTAGCAAATAATATTCAAAAAACAACAAAAACATCTAAAAAGTGAGGTTAGTAAACCATCGTGAGAATGAAGTGTAATCAATAATTTATTATTTATATAATCATAGCAAAAGACAACTTCAGTAATTATTAAAATATAAATAATAAAATTTTATACTTACATCAACAAGTGTAAAGAAGAGCCACATGCGAACACGTAGATGAACAAATGGTTGAATATTCGACCACAATAACTGATACTCTCTGTTGGGAAATAGTGTAACTATATAGAGGTTCAAATACTCGTATTGACCAGAGAGCATACCAGTAGACAACTAAATCAAGAAAGTTGAATTCCGTATATTAAAGCCAAGAGATTTTGAACCTTAAGGCTGTGGTTAAAATAATGACCACAGACCACTTTAAAAATTACCAAAAGATTAATTAAAGCATGTAAAAATGACCTATAAATTAGACATCTCTACAATCAGGGAATGACAATAGTTTTTTTTAGCACCACGTCTTACTACCCATCCGGGTTACACGCTTATGTACTAATTATGCTAATGGGTTAAGGATGAGGAAGGTTGAATCTAAAGGAATTGTTAGTGGAGAGTGGGAAACTATTTAGGAAAAACATCCTCAGTACACCTGACCGGGATCAAACCATGATCTCCCTGTCATCGGCAATAGATATCATACCAAAGATGATTCTTTATATAAAGGAGAGTAATAAAGAACATAGGAAGGAAAAGTGATTTGTAAATCAAGGCTCCCAGATGATGGGAAAAGGTGGGTTCATTAGAATAACTCCAGGTGGGGTATTAAGACCTTAAAAATAAATTTGCAAGGGTTTTTACATTTGTAACTGAGAGGGTTATTATATTAAATATTGTCTTGTTTTCTAAATAGTTCATACAAATATATTGTATCTACTTTTTTCTAGATAATCTAATGAAATATTTCACCTTGTAGCCTTTGGGATAAAATTGAGACATTGTACTACTGGAACTCTGTATTATCATAAGGATCAAATGTATTTTTATCAAAAATACAACATGCATGAATAATTTGGAATAGTTTCTAACATAATAAACCAATTTCTACTATTTACGAGTGGGGTATAACCACAATTTAAACATTTATACCTTCTGTGCTAATCTAAGCGAGCGTATCTTATTAATTCTTAAATGTATATTTTCAAAATAACTAGAGTAAGGGACCATTTTTTATGTGTAGTTTTTGAAACTGAATAAAGCAAATCTATTTTTTGAAATATATTTGTTTAGGTTAGACTTAGGTCGTTCGTGTGGTTTTTTAGTTACAATTTTAGAATATAATTTTAAAACACTTATGATTTACTAAAGGCTTAATATGTATCTAAAATGCCTAGATTGGTTAAGGTTGGATAAAATACGTTGAGGTTTTTTTTCGCGTTTTTTCTTTAAATGCTTGTTCCTAGCTCTGAGAAAGAAAAACGGATTTTTATTTTTTCTTGAAAATACTATTTGTATAATGAATTTTGTTAAAATTGGAGGACATTAACTCCTTATTTAAGTATTTTTCTACTATTGTAAACTTGTTTACAGATAATCATTGCGACTCGATAGTTTGTGCCATGGCTAGCAAGGCTTGAAACTTGACAATGATGTTAGTAACAAACCAGAGCGGCTAACAAAAATATTTTAGGCAAAGTTCCTCCCAGTTTATACCAGATTGACCGAGTATATAATAATTACTCTATTAAGGTAGGGATGAGGAAGGACACATTTTAGAAATAATCAACCCGCATTTGCCTTCAAGCTGAGTGGGACAACATATAGGGTGAGATCGATAATTGCGTGCTAACTCTGACAGTTTTTTTATCACTTCTGAAGATGATACAAATATTTATATATATTCTATGAAATTTTATTATTTCTCGCTACAAAATTGTGGGCCAAAATAAGATCAAAACTCAAAAATATTTGTAATCTTATTGGGTGTTTATGCGTTTTCAAAACTTGGTCAGTTTCCATTATATTAATTTCTTACACGTCAAAACTTCTATACGAGTTTTGACTGAAATGTCAGATCTGGCCACTTCACACTTTGCATTACTAGCACTACCTATAAGGATTAATAAAATGACATAAATATTTCATTTTTAAATAAGTATTTCAAGAGATAAAAGGAGATAAATCGACCATACGTGTCATTAAATAATAATAATAATAATAATTATTATTATTATTATTAGCACCGCGTCTTACTATCCGTTCGGGTTATACGCACTTACGCTAATGTATAATGGTAGGGTGATTGTGAGATGAAATGAATGACCTACAGTTTAACGTGGAATTCGAACCACGGTAGAGGCCTGGCATTCCTCACATTCACAAGATGTCTTGTCAGAGGTGAAAGAAGGGTTTGGTAATCAGATAAATCTTTGCCTGGACCGAAGGATTGAACCCCGGCCGCTAGCATAGAAGTCTGACACCTTAATCCTAGACCACCAGGTCACCGACCATTAAATAATTAATTTTTTTTATTTCTTATTTTTAGGTGAATCTCTAAAAATTCAATATTTTTTATGCACAATCGTGTAGCATTTGTGTGTTTTCCTAACTGCAAGCACTGGGCATCTTGACAGGGGAACTCACATTTCGAATTCAAGTGTCCGAAGAAAACTGAATTCTAATATTGTGTATTTTTTTCATTTACTAACAAACAATATCTAGCGTGGATGATTGATTTGTATTTTAAATTTGTTCCCCGTGTGATGTAAAGCTGCTAATGAATGACCAACCAGATTTATAATTAATAGTGAATCACATATAGTTCGTTCCTTTAAGTTAAATCTACAGTCGACACATTTATTTTAAAAATTGGTTATACATACTATTTAATAAAGCTTTGATTTATTTTTACTTTCAGGGCTACCACTATTTTTTTAACCAGAAAATTATTTATTTTTTCCAGGTTTTATAGAGAGACTTCTCATTTTATTGGACACTTAATGAGAGTATATAGAAATGAAACCTTATTCTTTATAAAATTGATTAATTAGGTAATGTAATTGGTGTTTAGATCAGAGTGAATCATTATTTTTCAGGACGAAAAGCGTTATAGAAGGGAAAAGGTGTGGAAGGAGAAAAATACGAGTTATTCAGTTTTACCATACAAAAGCTCACTATATAAAAATTTCAATTAAATGTTACTAACATTCCAGTATTTTTAAGCTGTCCCTGAATTTCTCTCTTTTCCTGGCTATCCAGGACTGTGTAAATAATAAATTTCTTGTATACTTTAGTTTATCCATTATTTACTATTATTTTAGCATGACGTCTTACTTCTAGCTTTTCAGGTTAAATGCTTATATACTGTTGAAAAAGTTGATAGCTTTCATATTAGCGTAATCCAATATTTTATAAAGACATATTCCTTAGCCTAAACTTCAAATCTAGTATCCCGATATAGTATTTGTAAACTATTTTTAATTAAGCCAATATATGTTTTAAGATGACATTCTGATGGAGCGATTGTGTAAGGATAGAAAAATGACACAAGAACGGGGATTTGAGCCCTGGTCATTCAACTCTACTCGCCAACTGTTGTACCTATTGGATTATCAGGGATACCTTTGTCAGTTCTATCACCTACGTCCTACATAAACCTCCAAGCTAACTAGTTTGGATAAATACCAATAATAATTATTGATTATTCAATGTATAATCGTATATTTCCTTTGTGTAATTTATTTTGATTGCTTTAGCATTTAAATAATATTACCAATGTTTAGTAATTGTTGCTTTTAATCGTGTGTTGGGAGTAATATTTAATAAATCACAATTTTTTAAATATTTGTGTTATTATTATTTATCCACTAAAATGTTGTTTTAAAATAATCACCATTTAACTATTATTTCATGTTTTTATGTAATAATGTATAGATACTAATAAAATTGTATTTATTAATCGATTAATTTAGTAATTTAATGTGTATTCTCAGTTCTAGCATGGTACAGTTTCTACTTTCTAGGATACTTTCTAGGATACTTTTGTTTATCACATTAATATTATTGTTCCTATTGTATTGTGTACAGCTATTTGTCTGATATATTCCCATTTAAATGCATTAATATGGTAGGGAATAGTAAAGTAAATTTTAGAAAAATGTAACCACATTTGTTTGAAGATTGAGTGGAAAACCTTATAAAACACTCTCTGTGGGCATACATCCAGCTGGTATTTGAAGACCAACCTCCCCATCACTGAAAAACCAGACTATAGCCCAATTTTATTACGAATGGAAATATTATGTAAGAGCCTGAAAATTTCAAATTTGTGTATCTATATGGCCAGGATGAATTTCTATGAAAGCCCAAGCCAGTTTTCAAATGCAATGCTTTCTATTTGGGGTTATTGCCTCTAACAGCCCTAGTCAAGCTTTGTACAAGTTTTGGACTCTTGAGATAAAGGTTGCAGATGATTAGAGCTTTGTTTGCCAACTCAGGCCCATTCTTTGGAAGGGTGTGGGGTAGATGTGGGCTCTAAAGTGCCGATAGCTCTGACAACACTGTAGATTTGACTGAGCCACCAAGGCAAAGTAAAATTCAATTGCTTTCTTCTGCTACCGTAAATTGGGGGCTGTCGCTGACGCGACCTTCGGGAGAACGGAACTTTGTATAGCATGAGCCAATAAAAACTTGTGGCGGCTTTCCTGTAAGTTTGATTCAGTTAAGTTTGGTTAGGGGTGATACTACTAGTGTATTTTGCATTTATATATAAACTAATATATATATATATATATAAGTTTATAT
This sequence comes from Timema shepardi, assembly GCA_902151425.1. Classification (NCBI taxonomy): domain Eukaryota; kingdom Metazoa; phylum Arthropoda; class Insecta; order Phasmatodea; family Timematidae; genus Timema; species Timema shepardi. Next base: position 15,295 of record CABFVX010009440.1, read on the forward strand.
TAATGATGGGCCGTTACCTACGTTTCTCGATTCCGATACAAACATATTAATACTAATAATAACAATCGCACATCTTTACACAAACAATATAAATATAATTTTTAGTTGAATCAAAATATTAGCCTAAATTATGTCAAATATGTTTCATTTCATACAAACACATGGTACTAAATTTAATACTATTAGGCCTGATACTAAATTTATTAGACCTTAAAATATAATCTAATAAGGCATTAGAATGATTTCGAGAAGTATTGGAGAAAGAAGAAACGATAGTGGTCGTTCCCAAAGGTGTATCGAGTTTCAGTATAGGCTCACCACTAATATACATATAAAGGTTGTTCGGAAACTCACAGCCCAAACTGCACATATAGCTTATATTAACCAAAATTAATACACAATCCCTGTACACTTACATCCGGGAAACTATGCTAATACCATTAAATTGTGTTCAAAGTTTCGGTGTACAGCACTGGGAGAGCAAAGCTGTCCAGGCATGCCTGTACAACAGGTCACATAGAAGTTAGGCGCATAACACCAAACACCTTGACATCTTGGAACATGGCAGCAGAACATATCACAATAAATAGTAAACAAAACACCAGGTCATCTAAAAATGTGAATACGTTCTGAGGGTCGTCATTAACGGTCCTAGATCACAGAAGGTGCTTGCCATTATTACATGTGCAGTGTCGAAACATCTTGCAATGACGTCACAGGGGAAGGCGCAAGAAGTCCATAGAAAAGGAAGTTAGAAATCAATTTAAAATTCGCCATTCATGTTTTGTTGGTGGTTTGACTTTAATTTTAAAGAAATAGTTTAGCTAGATCTTACATTTTATAACGTGGTTTATTTATCAAATTATGGATTTATTTACATTTGATTGTATTTGATATAAGAATTGATTAATTAACACTTCGCTATATAAAAAATAAAGCGTTGTGTTCTAAGGGTAACGTCGCACTTTGAATCTTTTAGTTCGTGGCACTAGCACTGCTAGAGTTATTGATGGTGTTCTACTTGTTAACATTTAGAGTGGCGTTTCTATACTTATCCCTTTTCGATGCTCCTGGCTATGTAAATACGATGATGTCTCTCTGACTGCGCTGGGATAGGGCAGGTTATAACGGTGGTCCTGACTCTATCGATCATTTCTTCCCCTCACCAGCACAGCTCGCAACAGACACGTGACCTGGATGACACTCAGGCGTCCTATCCCCACACCATCCCTTCTTACAAGTCCCTGGTTGTATACAAGTCACTCTCTCTTTACAGCTCATAGTAAAGAACCCATCTTGTAAAAATAATTTTATGCAAACCCTCGAGGCGAGACATGATTAGTTTACGGCCCCAAGATGGCACTAATTCCTTTTATATTACCTCAAGCGATATATTTAAATGGGTAAGTCAAATCAAGGCCAGTGTTTTATTTTCTTCAGTTTTTATAGCAAAACCTTTTCTCAGTTATAGAAAATCCTCCTACGATCATTCTCTATGGTATCAAAACTCAATAACCCAGCCCAGAACTCCTCCAAAGTAGCAAAATTGTTGCCGACTAGAAGTTCCCTAAGTCGAAGTGGCAGTTGTTGAATCACCATATGGATTATCTCAGCGTTCGTAATCGGTGATTCAAATTTGCGACTTTTGGAGTAAATATCCACTAAATAGGCCTCCAAAGAACCTCCCTGCTCACCTTGCGTCTCCGCAGACCAGAACATCCCCGAGAACTTCGTGCGGAAATCCGTCCATCCTGTGATACCATCTTTGCACACCGACCACCACGGAACGGCGTTTCCCCCCCAAAGAATTGCCGGATAGCCTCACCTTCTCCTTCTTGGAAAGGTAGTGCCCATCAAATAGTTCCTCAAGTGCATTGAGGTGTTCTGGATTTTGATGAGTCCTACAGTGAGACTTGGGGATGCATCCATCTAACGAACGCTCACCCAATAGCGAAAGAATAGGAGTGGATACGGGTCTCAATGTAGTCTGACTTAGTGCTAACACCTGTCCTGTCAAGTCCTTAACCTGGTTGTGTATGTCATTGATGGCCTCAGTGTTTCCCTGGGTCTGTACTGCCAACCTAACTTAGGCTCGAACCAAGTCCTGGCTGTTGCTGCTTATAGCAGTTAAATCCGACCTAAACACCCCAAGGGTACGGTCCTGCAGTAGTCGTTTGGTGTGCCCCTCCTGTCTTATGGAGATTAGCGATTCTTTTAGTAGCGTCTCCGTAGTAGTCTGGTTGACGGTCAAGCTCTCATCAAGGCCAGTCTTAGTGACCACTACCTGTTTAAAATCAGACAGACATACTTCTTCTCTGATGAACGTGTCATGGCGTGAACCTCTTCCATGGCATTTTCTAGTTCAGTCATCATTTCTTCCCGGAAAGTTTACTCCAGTTTCCCTACTAGTGTCTTCACCTGAACTTTGGTGTTGATCGTCAGGTTGGCCATCCGTTTCACCAATCCTTTGACCAGACACTATCCTCTTCAATTGCTCTTGGCTCGTGGTGAAATTCTCCCAGAGCTGCCCTTGACGCTCGGCCAGTGCTTTGAGTTGGGACAAGAAATCCTTCTTCATCTCTTCCCCAAGTTGAGTTTGTCCGCCATCTCTTTCTGTTGATTTTAGACGGATACCATCTTACTCTCCAGTCGACCAAACATATTTTGTATCATCTTCATAAAGTCCGTAGGGAGTTTCACAAGTGTGGACACTGGGTTCACTGTCTGTAGTTCAGTAGTGGGGATGTCAAGAGTGGTAGTGATGTTAGGGTTGTAACCCTCTTAGTTAGTCATGGTTATGATGGACATGTCATGTGGGTCGTGGTCGTATGGTACAATGTCTATTTCAGGGTCAGGGGTAATGACCACGTCACTATTGCTAAGGGGAAAGTATCTTTCACCAACACTCTCAGACACATGTCCCTGCGTGTCCATCTCCACTCCTGTTGCTCCTACCCCGGAATGCACGCTAGCACTACTGAGAAGGTACCAAACACACCACCCCAGATTATCCGAACACACAAAAAATAACCACAAAAATACCTCCTCAGCATGCATCGAGCCTCACGTTGTAAGCACCAACTGTAACAATAT
>CABFVX010009442.1:0-10127 GCA_902151425.1 Timema shepardi
CTAATGAACTAGGGTCTGCTAATTACGCGCTCGCTCGCTCGCTCGCCAGTGTGGCCACCCAGTCGCTTGTCAGTCTGGCCGAACCCTAAGTGTGCAAAGGACGAGAAGTGACAAGTTATGTGGAAATATATTGGAAGTTAAACTTGGCATTCTTTAAATCTCACTTCTTTTCGAGGCTGAATAAGAATTATTGTAGCGTAGAGCTTGGTACGTTTTTACATAAATGTTTTGGTGAGTTATTAATACTTTTGTGAAGGTTGTATAAAAGAATACGATTATTTAAGTAGATACCTGCCTACCATTGGGAGGCATGTGCTCAATTCTGATTAAAGTCATGCGGTGTAACAAATAGATAGAGAAATGGGAGAATTTTTATTAAAACTTAAATGTATTCAAGGGAAATATTTGGTATATTTTGGAAACATGTTGAGAATTTGATATTCCAAGTACTTCTTCTATGCCAATTTTAATTTTCATTCTCAATTATATGTTGATTGGTTCAAGTAACCCTGCATTCCGGCCCGCCTCCCCGCTCACATTTTGGAGCATCATGTTGAAAAGTTAAGATTTCGTATTTTACCCTTAGTCTATATATGCCAATTGTCAACGTTTTAATTTGATTTGTTCAAATAATACCCCCACTACCCCCTACTAACAATTCGTATTAATTAAGATTATGTATTGATTGTTGTCACAAGTTTCTTGCTGCACACAAACTGTTTGCTCTACTTATATGGATATTCTCTTTTGAGATTCTCGATACAAATTCAAACCTCTCGGCCTTTTTTTTGTGATCAGAAGGATGCTTTCTACTATCCTTTTTCGCCATTAAAAAAATATCGTAACAAATTATAATATTACATATAAACACCTGTGTCAACCAATTCAGCTCTAGCACCTGAACTTTGTGTCCATGTTGGCTGTTAGAAACTTTTCAGGTCTTAAAAGATAATTTAAAGATAGCAGAGCCCACCCCCTTAACCCCTTCCGCACCCAAAAAGGCGTTTTGACAAAAGTAGAATGGAGGTACAGTGACCTATCTCCAGTGGAATATTAAATAGAAAACGCATGGACATTTTTTGTTTGTTTATTCAGTTTTTTATAAATAAACACCCAATTATAATCATACTGTTGAAAGCGTAAACTATTTGCGATTATTAATATCAAGTTAAAAATTAAATTTCCTTCTCAATTATTAGTTTGAGGCCCAAACACATTTACTAATTTCTATCTAATTTTTTATCTAATTATTCCATGGTTTTATTAAATTTTGGGTCTAGCATGATGATACCTTAAATTTGACACAATAAATATTTTACTATCATTCATGATAGTTGAGAATAAGAATAACCTTTGGGTAAATGGATGAAATGCGGGTTGCGGGTTGCCACTTCAATTGTACAGATCCTTCTTAAGAAATTCTGTCTGCCGCTAGATCGTGTGTTCTCCCACCCTTTGCCCCTGGTGTTATGAACTATGATTTCCAGCCTATAGAAACGAAGGGGGAGCTGAATTGCATCCAGACATTTCTCAAATAAACAACTTAATTAAAAAGTTTGCTTTATATCCACAAATGGCGGATCTTAATTCTTATTTTGAGGTTAAATGTGTTTCGTGACACGTCTGGGACAAGGAAGCTGGATGAACTTCCAAATTAACTTACTAGAAGTTTACTAGGATGCAGCTAAATCATTATGATAAAATAAAAACTTATAGTTTAAATTTAATCTAGGGATAGATACAAAGTAAATATAATATATTGACGTCAAGTTGGTACCATATAAAGTATATTAATTCCAAGTACGCCCGTTTAAAGACCAAATTTAATTTATATAGTAAGTAAAACTAGAATGAAAAATTAAACATTATTTAAGAAAAAATTAATAAATTCACTATAGACCCTACTTACATAAGATATGGAAATAAACATTTACAAAATTATACAAAATAAAAAGCTATAAATACCGTATTTCAATATATATTTTCTAGTATACATTAATATTTAGATTAATTATTTATAGGCCTACATAATTTTATAGTAGTTTCTTTAGTTAACTTTTTTTTAGCCTTATTTTAAATTGATGCGGTGAAGACTCATATCCTTTGGTATTTTATCTAGGAGCCTAGTTCCAGTGCCAAGAACTGATTTTAACCGTTTAGGCTAGTCAAAATAAGCTAAAAATCGACTTAAAAATTATTTACGGGTATTTAATACCATTAATGGGTGCATTTTGATGTATCAGAGGGGAACATTTAAAAAATGCTGAAAATGGTTCACTTTTTCAGTTTTTGCGCTATATCTTCTAGACTGAGAAGAACTTCGAAAAAGAGGGAGGGGATCTTTTATTTTGAATTTTTCCTAAAAAAAACTAATGAGACTAAGCAGAACTCTCTACGATTAGTAGTAGCGGAGATATAGCCGCTTAAAGTTTGATTGAAAAAGTGCGAAAATCACTTAATAATGTATTTTTTATTTTGCTGATAAATATTCCCACGCCTCAGATCGAGAAAATACACAGGGAATTCCTTAAACTAGATTATATGACGAAAAATATGATACCTGCACTGCGACCAATAGGATCGGAAATATTATGAAGTCGTCAAGTAGGGTATAAACTTGTATTTTTGTTAGTAGTTTTCACCCTAGCCCTCAAACTAAGGTAGTTTACTAAGGAGTGATATTTTTGTACTCAATATTTTGTTTAAAATGTGTATCTTGAATTTGTTTTAACTTTTAAATCACAAATAGCACTGTTAAATTAGTTAATGGGGTAAGAATCTGTTTATGAGTAGGTTAAGGTCTACTGATGGTTGATTTTTCAAAAACTTGATTTTTTTTTTTTTAATTACTAGATAATAATTTGATTCCAAATGGATATCTCGGAGTGTTTTATATGATTAATCTGGTTCAAAAGATTGTTTCGATAGTTAATCGAAAGGTTAATTACAGTATTCCTAGTTGTTAAGCCTGATCGACCCTTCAAAATTTCGATTACAAATCTTAATAAGATTCAAATTCAATTCGAAATTTTGAATCTTAATATTGGAAGATTCAGATTCAATTCTACTAAGTTAGCCAAGATTCGGATTCGATTCGAAAGTGAAAGTTATGGATAAGCACAGGCTTACTAAATTCGTTTATTAAATATTATAAAGTTGCTATTTTCTAGATTCAATGATAGTTTGTTTATGCTAAGCCATTTGTTTTGTGTTTATTAGAGGGATATCAGACTCAATTATATTTTGATGTCCTTGACCAAAGTCTCCCTTTTAAAAAACACACGTATCTTCCACATATAGTTGGATTTGTCCCGTAAATGGTACATATATCAGATTATTGACATAGATAATAAGCTTTTAAACCAGACTAGTATCTTCCCTCTTGTATTATATATATATATATATATATATATATATATATTAGAAAGTTTTAATATCAATACTTCAAGGTTTAGTCAGATACATTTTTAAATCTACGAAAAGAGCCGCAGAATAAGTATTAAGGTCCAAACATTTTGTATTTTGTCTACAAAATCAATGTGTGCAATAATTGTGCTTGACCTATTCCTAAACTTTTATGTCCAGACTTGATAACTATAGCATGTTTTTGGTATGAATAATAGTATATGTTAGTTACATACGTTACTAAAACAATTTTATTATATTTATAAATCAAATCATGTCATCTGCAGCTGTAACTTTTGATAGATATTATCAATACCTATAAAATAACACAAATAATATAATAATATGTTGTCAGCGTTGGCCACAAAGAAATATGTTTTAATGCTCTGTTCTGCCAACCAAAACCTAACCTAACAACTTTCTCCATTATTTTTAGGACAGTCGGTATAATAGAAATAGGTTCATAGTTATCGGTGTCGCACTTATCCCGTATCTTTGTAAATAAGAATAACTTTAGTAGAGTATGACGTCATTCTCTACGTCACCGCAAGCTCTTAACCTCTGAGTCTACCGTGTGTAACACTAGATGACAGGTCAGGCGGTTCATTGGAGTAATAGTTTCCAAAACAGTTAGGGGCGTGTTTATGGAATATGAGGCTCAGGGCAAAAAAATAATCTGAGAGCCCCATTTGTACGTCAGTTTTTCAATTCAGCATCAAACCGTTATAAATATAATGATACGTATTTATGTTACTTAATAATTTCACATGTTTTGTGAAATATTGATCAACCCATTAAATCACTGTACTTTACTAAATGAAAAAAATAAATCGAATTAGTTAACAACAAAAAATCCCCTTTTTAGTTGAAAAAGTGGCAAGTCAATTTAATTTACACAATATATAAATAAAACGATATATTAATCGACCCACTTTGAAATAGATTTCTTTCTCCATCAAATGAAATGTTGTTCATAAGGTCATGTTCTGAAGAAATGACCATCAACAAGTTCAAGCTTCCTTATGTCATGGTGGATCGAAATCGGTTATTTACAAAATGCATACAACACAGAGCTGTGAGGAAACGGACAAGCTTTTACTCTTTCTAAGAGCCCACTTTAACGATCATTCATTGTGTTCCACACTGTTTGCTTGTTCCCTCAGTTTTTCTTCGGTTCTCTTCCAATTGAAAAAAAAAAAAAAACAGTCAAAAACTGAGAATTTCGTTTACAGTTACTGAATAGTTTGCACGAGAAGAAAATAAAGTTTCCTGTAGATTTGGAATTTAATAACCATTTTCTCTGTCAACCCTCACCGTTTCCAAGCGCTTCCACAAATGTAGATGCAGTAAATTTTCTTGTACATTTAGGATTCTGTTTGGCTGAAGCAGTAAATTCTCCGTCACTACTCTGAAAACAGTCTGGTGCTTTATCAACACAATTCTCAATTATTTAGTCGATTATGATTATTACGGGTCATGTTGCAGGATCCCGCTGTATTTTTGTAGATGCAGCGCTATCAATATCTACAGCCCTTTCATGATTGCTTACACCACAATTGCCGGTGCTTTGAGAAACCACAGATTCATTACTTGAAACTGAAGATGTGGGGAATTCTTAAGATATGTCGATCAGATTAAAATTTTCTGAGTCTGAGATTATTGTGTGTTGTGGAATTTTGACTGATTGTTCTAAGTGTGATAATGGTGAAGAATTAGAAGATGTCTTACCACGACACAATTATGATTCTTGAAGTTGAAGAGGTTTGTCCTTCGTGGCAAATATGTATGTAGTTTCGGAAGTTTATTTAAATGTTTTTTTGCTTTACGCTTGGCAGCATCACTATAAAATTTAAGCACACTCATTGCGGCAAATTAATTTGATCACACATCTAAACTTAAAAATTCTGCATTGTTTAGTTCACATTGTTAACAACAACAAAAACCTACAAACTTGCGAAAGCGAGAAATATAACAAATTGCCATCACTAGTTAACTTGATTTAGCTCCAGTTCGTGTAGTTATTTCAAGTGCCAACTTGATAAATACAAGTTTGTTTATCATAGTCTGCACACCCATGTAGTGGTTGCCGAAGATGAGCTAGAAAGGCGCCACCATTGCGTTGTTAGTTTTGTGTAGACTGAGAGCGGTAGCACAATGATGGCGTATTTTACTGTACCTACTACAACCCATTGCTCGAATAACATACATTTTAAATTATATAAATATGGGGTTTTAAGGAATTTTGAATGGAATCCTAACGCTAATGTGAAGACTTATTCCTAGTAAGTAGTGCTTGTATTATCTGTTACACATGTGCGGTGTTAACAGGCGAGATTATTCAAACAAGCTTTAATGATCAAACACAGAGACCACCAATAAATTAACTATGAGCCTACCTTTGCGAATGATGACTGAGAATACCTGAATTGATGAGATGATAGCTGGGGCGCCCCAATCTTGATTCTCGAGCACTTATTAATATTTCACACGAGAGTTTCATGGCTGTGTGTCCCCAGAGCTAAAAAGACGCTTGAGCAGTTTTTCCCATTATACTAAAAAAAAAGTGCGGGAGTAGCGAGCCTAGAGCCATTAGGGGAGAAGAGTCAATGCCGTACTGACACCTAGTGCTAGTGAATATAATTAATTACACAAAGAATAGAGCACAGCTGGCTCAGTAGATATATTCATACTAAGCAACACCAATATTTGATGTGAAATTTAGAATAGTCACTAAATGAATGTCATTATTTTCGGGGGAAATGTGGCCCCCTGGAATGTGAGGCTCGGGGCAATTCCCCCCCACCTTCCACCAAGAACAGTCTTCACAATGAATGTATGTCTAAACGTGGAATACAGTTTGTTTTCGAGAAAGAAACTCGTTATTGTGCTGTTTAATAAATGGTTCAAACTTACAACAAGTGTTATTTTTTAATTAACATTAGTCTAATTATATAACGTCACCAACCCCGGTCATGGGCCAGTGCAACTGTATATAAAACGACAGGACGTTTTCAGAATATCCAGCAACGTAGAAGGTTTGGGCTCAAATAGTAATAAAATATGTATTTTTTCTTTCAATTAATTTCTAAACAGAAACATATAGCCTAAATTAAATGATTACTAATTTTAATTATTACTAAAATGTTTCTGGTTAGTATTGTGTATAAATAATTTAAATATCAAAATAGTTTTTTTCCGTATTTCCTGAAATATCTTGCCCTAAAATATTGCACTCATGAACAAGCCAATTCTTCTCATCAAATACATTAAATAGGTACCTAGTTTATTTCAGCAATATTAGTACCTACTTTTATTTTCCAACTAAATACATATTTTCATTCGACGCATAGAATGTTAGATTTTTTAATTTTGGGAAAGGTAATAAAAATAAACATTAATTATTGCACGTTAAAATATATCATTTCATGCTAAAATATCTACAATACCATTTCAATATCTTAATTTGGAAGGTTCTCAGTTGCTATCGATACTTATGTGTGATAGTTAAATTCATGTAATTTCACTACAATATGTTAAAAATATTTTGAATCAAGTAATTATGACCAATCATTAATTAATTAGTTTTAGAACTAGATAGGTAATGTGTTTGGAAATGTATTCAAGTCTAAGATTTATGCTTTCCAGGATACGCCATGCAATATGGCCAGTTTTTTCTTCTGTGGCTTCTGCTGAGTACATTTTGTTATCTACACCGGGAGGGGGGGGGATGGATGGAGCACTCTTGTTAAAGAGAAAGGGAAAATAATGGTTGGGGGTAGATTATGTTTGGTGGGGTGATGGTGAGTAGACTATTGGTGGGGTGGGTATGAGATGTGATAGTTGGGGCGGGGTGTGGGAAAGTTGATGGTGTTTTTAAGTAACTTTGGTTGAGGATCCAGGGATGGGATGGGCTAAGTCAGTGGATACAGGGGTATTTGAGGGGGGGCTGCATGTCTTCGTCCTCCAAAGAGTATTTCTTGAGGATCTCCACAAAGTCCCAGGTTAGACGTTCCCACTGGATGGCGGTGGAGGGAAATTGTTTCGGGTTTGAGGGGTGGCTGGAGGCATGGGGGGAGGTGGGAAGAGGGTGTATCCGGCGTCTTTGGCTTTCTCTTTCTTCTTTCCTCACATCTTTCCTCTCTCCTTGGAGTGAGTCATACATAGGGAGTCTTGCGATGGAGAGTGAGAGGCAGCCGCCAGCCAGCCAAGGGCGCTAACTCAGAGGTCGTAATCTGAGGCAGCTGGCCAAGCTCAACGGCGCTACCTCAGAGGTCGAAAAAAGGTTTCGATCGTTTGAAAAATTTCTACTTTGCTTTAGTGATAATTATGACTATGAGTCTTCTATCAATCCTCCAACTTTACTGTTTAAAAATTTGTTCATTGTACATTTACGTAGGCGACTCTACAAGATCCTAGCGAATGACACAGATTACATAAAATAAAAAGTAAATACATACACTGATTATGTCTTAAATTACCTCTTGACAAAGAGGAAACAATACATTACATAAACTAAACAGAAAATTATACGTGAGGGTCTTTATCCAGACACCCTTAAAATAAAAATGAATGGTTTAAGTAGTTTGGTCCAAACTCATGGAAACACTATTTAGAGCTGGGTCTTGGAATCTGTGTTCGGTGGCTCACTCGGGAAGGATGTCCTTGGTTGGTCACCAGCAGATGACACGTAAGCCTAGCAATTTTTACTTTCCTAATACTAGAAAATTTACATTCATGTATTGTCATTTTTGGATTCAGCATTTTTTTATGTATGCATTAATTAAATAATTATAAAAATATTACTGATTGCAAAATTTAAAGTAATCCAATATAAATTTGATGGAATACTCAAGACCAGGTAATATTCGCCGAGGGTGGGGTTATTTATTTTTTATGTCAATTATGATACATTTGATGTTTTGTAGCACTTATACACACAATAATACAAGCAAATTTATGATTATATCAAAACAAATTATGTGAAACTATTTTAAATCATAAAAAAAAATCTTAGAAAACTCACCAAGCTATCGCGATCCCTTAAGAGTTATATTTTATGGGGCTCTTTAATTCCTTTTAACAAAATTATTCTAAAAACACTAGATGATCGAAATGTTAATTTATTCACACATGAAAGGTTAGAAAGATTTGGTTAAGCTCGAATGGATTTGCTTTAGTTTAAATCATTATACATATCGGGCAACAAAAAAATGTTACCATACGTAAAGCTATTTCCTAAGAATTTGGTTTTTTACGAGGTAAATTTGCTTATATTGGTGTGTATAGATCCAAAATACATAAAATATATCATAATATGACAAAGAAAAGAATAATCCTGATCCTCAGGACATATTAACCCCGATTACTCAAATAAATTTACAAACCTAATTAGGAGTATATAAAACTGTAACTGCACGGCCTCTATTGGAATTTGAATTGTAACTTTGTATGTTATGAGATACGAATGACAAAACGAACGTTGCGAGGTTGTTATGATTTTTCTATAAACAAATAAACTAGAGGAGCTGACCACAAAAGTGTTGTCAGCTTTCCTTAGCGAGAAACCAGGCCGGAGGCCCGGGGAATTGAGCCCCTCGTGGCTGACTACAGAACATGGAAGGCTAAGGGGTCACTCTGCCAGTTTATGGGCTACGCGGGTTAAGACGCCGATTCATCGGTGCCAGTCTCTGGGGATGTGTGGTGACTAACAATGTTAAAGATTTTTTCCTGCTGCCCTCTATGAAGTAGAGTCGACCTTTGAGATTTTATAAGTAGTTTATTAAATTAAGAATTAAAATTATGACGTATAGTCTGCCGTTTGTGGATACAATGCAGACTTTTTAATAACGTTCATTTGAGAAACGCCTGAATGGAGCCAATTCAGAGTGGATACAATTCAATCGCCTCGAAACGAAGGGCTGACAAAATACAACTAGTAGGAATATCGTCTATATTTCCACTAAACATCTTCAAGCGTACTAGACCAAGCCCCAGGTAATGTCAAATGCCTCCGTATGATGAATAAAAGTACAAGTACGAGATGACTTGTTGATTGCTTCTAGCAAATAGAAACACAACTAGGGGTGAAGGAGGAGAAAAACTACTATAAACCGAGCTCCCGAGGCTCGATCAAACAAAAGCTCGACCTGAAGAACATATACACGATGCAGTGATTCTTCCACTAATCTACGTGACCTGGCGGAACATGAAAGGAAAGGTATTGGAAATTATTTATCAGACAAGGTTAGCCTGGACGATAATCGCTTGGTTGTGAAATACCCCCTCCATGTGAAGGTTAAAACTACCTTGACAAGTAGTGCGGCCATTGTCCGCCAGGTGATAATACACAAAGTGACTAGAATTAACAACACGCCTGCAGGGTTTGTATCACGGATAGTGTACCCGAGTGTACAAATATGCGTCTTTCTGCCTGTCCGGGCTATCCTCACACTCTTGGGGTAGGAACTAGGAATGTGGAACTATACCTGAATTTACGTAGCGACCAGATCCACTGGTCAGGAATCTTTGGGTCTGGTTAGGTCGGTCTTGATGAGCTCAAGATTCGAATCCCGGCCAGAAGCGATGAGTTTTGTTTACTAAATAGTTTCTCACCCTCCCTCCATTTATTATAAATCTACCATCCTTATCCTTAGCCCATCAGGGCTGTTGAATGCGGGCGGATATATAGTAAGACGCAGGATAGAACACGAGATAGTAACCCC